>CAHIKZ030001010.1:307500-325000 GCA_903632075.3 Acanthosepion pharaonis
AGGAAGCTTTAAGCGTTCATTAACCAGACATCCCCTGTTACTAGAGTTAGGACATTCCCCACTCTCTGGCCATCGGGATGCGTTCAAAGTTTACTATCTGCCTTCTGGCGGGCAAACTATATTTTACTGGTTGCGGGGCCTGGGTAATATTTGGCCCTCGTCCATGTGCACGTGCATGGGATCCCTTCATTAAACCGGCCTTATTTCATATCCCGTCACCGTGGGGTCGGGGACGAGTAAATACCTAGTGTTGTATCGACATTCGGACCGACTAACTATATTTTATTGCTTGCGGAGACCGGGCAATGTTTGGTCTTAGATAAGCCATGTGCCACATCCACTTACAATGGTCTGCTATCAAAGTCCAATATTCTATCTATCTATCTATCTATCTATCTATCTATCTATCTATCTATCTATCTATGCCATACAGAGTAAATATCTAGTGTTGTATCGACATTCGGACCGACAAACTATATTTTATTGCTTGCGGAGACCGGGCAATGTTTGGTCTTAGATAAGCCATGTGCCACATCCACTTACAATTGTCTGCTATCAAAGTCCAATATTCTATCTATCTATCTATCTATCTATCTATCTATCTATCTATCTATCTATCTATGCCATACAGAGTAAATACCTAGTGTTGTATCGACATTCGAACCGACAAACTATATTTTATTGGTTATGGAGACCGGTCAAGGTTTGGTCTTAGATCAGCCACGTGCCACATCCCTTTACAATGGTCCACTATCTGCATTCGGGCGGACAATCCGCATTTTATATCTCGATTGCGATTCTGTGTTCGGATAGAACAAAACAAATAAATGCCTGGTTCCGAGGATCCCACCCTGTGACAGCACCTACATCAAGTGAGAAATGCTAGAAAATACATTGTTAGCATAGAATTTACAGCGATATCTAGCTAGCTCACCTTTAAATTGATGACATCTCGAAGACAGGCTAGTATTGCGATTAAATTCATACAATCTAGGTACCACCACGAAGAGCTCACCCGAAAAATAACCATGAAAATATTTACAAAATAAAGAAAAAGGAAAGAGGGGAAACCTTATGGTGGTGAGCAAGTGATTGAAGCCGAGCCGTCAGATGAGGACCAATAATATTGCTGATTATTCTTTGGATCTTATCAAGGACCTCAAGGTAAACATCAGGAGCACCGGACCATATGTGAAAACAATAATCTAAGCGTGGAAAAATGGTAGACTTACAGATATGTAAGACAGACTCTAGGGAGAAAAATCGTCTCGCACGACACCGTAAACCATCTTTCTTAGCAGCTGACTTAGCAATGGATTCAATATACTCTTTCCACTTTATATCAGCTTAGAATGTTAGCCTGGGATGGCGCAATTAGTGACTTTCCTGGAGGTGAGCATCAGCCATGATGATGGAAGTTTGAGAGCATTCTTTCAAATAATTATGATGAGATAGTCATTGTTATAAAAAAAAAGCCGATGAAAACAAAAAGATGAATTAATCGCAAGTAAAAACGAAATGAAATAACTGTCGGAAATTGAAAGAAATAAAAAAAAAACGTGAATAAATATACAGAAGATTAAAAAAAAACAAAGAAAGGAAGACATTGAGAAATAAAAAAAAAATATGGAGAAAGGCAAACAAACCGGAAATGCTGAAAAGAGGGAAAATGATTTTACATTACGAAAGGCATGTCGGGATAATATAAGTGCATTCAATGGCGGTTGCCACCGGAAATAAAGGAAGCAAGTTTATTAGCCATCTTTCGTTACTACTTGGATCTGACCAGACATAAAGCGAGTTAGATCGATTGAAAGTTGGTTTTGTGGGGTCCATTAGAAGCGGTTGGCACTTTGAGGGATCCATTACAAGTAGCTGACACTTTTCTTTTGCTCAGATTACCGTAATGGTTTTAATTAAATAGTTATATGTATGTGACAAAAAATGGTTGGTGAAAATTAGTTACACTTGTCCTCATGACTACTGATTCATCAAAGACTTTGAACAGAATTGGAAAGGCAGAAAGATATATAGAGAGAGGGATAGAGAATGAGAGATCGCTTAACCATAGCAGAGAGAGAGAGAGAGAGAGAGAGAGAGAGAGAGAGAGTAATGGTTCTATCAAAGCATAGGAAACAGCACTCTTTAGTACCATTCTGGGCTGTCAACAGTTTATATAAATTTGTTTCCTATAATGATAAAAGCTGTTTGGTAAGTAAACCTGTTCGAGTAGAGAAACAGAATTATAGTTGTCCGGGCAATCAAAACTGTTAATATAGGCCATACATTGTGGAAAACATTCAAGTCAGGTGTGTTTTTTATTACTGAGTCACGAAAGAGGAAGTCATAACTGGGCAGACTGACCAAGAATTGTTACCATTCTTCTTTTATCGAGTCCTAATGCTAAATAAAATGATACGTAATTTTGCTTGTACGAAATAATGCAAGTGAGAGTGAATTTCAGAACAAACTCGACTGCACAAATTAGGAAAACCTAATTGTAAAATCGGATTCAAGATAATCGAAACACACACACACATACAAAAAAAAAAGCAAGATACGTTCTCTCAAAAATATTTGATTCGAAAAGAGTCAAAGTTTTGCGGATGTTTTTTGAACGATAAACAATATTGGTTTTTGTTCCTTAATAATCACAACAAGAAGAAGTATCATAATTTCAGCTTAGGGCTAAATATATTCTTATTGTTCAAAGTAGAATCCAATAGTGTTATAAGAACTTCGGAGAATGCCAGTAAGATATCTTTAATCATTTCTAAGATAGAACAGTCTAAAGTTTAATCTAATAATTGGAAAGTTTGGCTGTTACATCATTTAGACAATTTTGCTGTTACAACTTGTATACAGGGTGTGCCAAAGTAACAATAAGTGAAGTGGAACTCACTTCCGTTTCCTTCCTTCCGTAATTACTATAATCTTCAAAAATTCAGCTGTAACGCCAATCGCCATTTTCTATCTTCTTGAAACCCGTTGAGATTTTATCCTTTCCTCGGTTGACATTACCTAGTCTTTTCTCCCATCTTCACTCTCTGTTAACCCCTGCGCCTTGCATAGGGTAAAATAATAATATATATATATATATATATATATATATATATATATATATATATGCATAAAAGGAAGAAGTTATAGTAGTTTCAACGTGCGAAAAGTGTGTATATTAAAAAGAAGAGAGAAACCGCAAACGTTTTTGGTTGTAATGTTTGTTTTTTTTTTTTAAATATTAAGGTTTATTTTCTATAATTTTGTTACACGGATTTCCGGTCTCGCGACCTCTCATCAGGTAAAGGGTGGATATTTCCACATATTATTAAAAATAATTAATTTTTTTCTTTTGTTTTTCGATGTTAAATATTCTCGATATGAGACATTTTCTTTTTTGTGTGTTAGTGACCCAAATGTCTTTCTTGGAGATCTTCAAAAACTATCAAAATTCAAGGACCTTGAGATCAAAATCTCAAAAATGTGGCTCATAAAGACATCAATACTTCCAGTTGTACTTGGAGCCCTCGTATTGATTGAAAAAGGTTCCGGGAGCCTCATTGAAGGCACTCGGGTAGCCCAAGCCTTAAAGAAATACAAAAAATTCACCAAGGGCTTTATCTATGTAAAATATGTCATATCTTCTGGATTTATTTGTCAAAAAAACTCACTGGATAGTGTTATGTGTATTACAGAGATACATTGAAATTGTTGACGAAAGGAATTTAGTTTGATTTAAAGCAATTTGTGAGGCTCTTTTCTATCAAGTGCTCATTAGCCTGAACTACATGCAGTTGAGTTTTTAATGTAACGACAATTCTAGGCTTCAAAACAACTAAACAACTATTCAATAAATTCAATTATATTCAATACTCAATAAGTAATAGCAACAACAACAACAATAATAATAATAATAATATTAATAATATTATTAATAATAATAATAAAACTAGATAATAACCAAAGTTTATTTATTTATATAGTTTTTCTCCCATCTGTAAATTTATGAGTTTTAAAAATCTACGCAAATAAAAGATTTACCTGAACTTAGAAAAAAATAATTCCCGAACAAAATGAACTGTTTAATTAATCTTTTTTTTTTTACTTCTACGTTTCTTAGATTGTAGCTTTATTTGTTCAAGCATTTCATGTGAGGTACTCAGATACATTTTTCTATTAAGTAATCGTCTTGCTTCATGAAATACGCTTTGTTCTCATCGTCTTTGCCGTTCTGTTGCTAATCTTTTCTTCCGAGAGATATTTCCATTTCACTGTCATATTAAACACATACAACTTTTAATACGAAAAGACATTGAGCAAAAATCGTAGTATATAATACGAGGAGAAATCAATGAACCCTAGATACCATTGAACGTCTAAAGTTTATAAATGGAACCGATTAATTAAACGTTTCATTGGCTTCTATTTTAGCTCTCAATTCTTTATCTCCACTTTATTGCGTATGAATACATTGTTTGAAGACATTTGTTTCAGTGCATCTCACTCTTACAGATTTCTAACAATTGTCATCATTTTGATGGCACCAGTACAACAACAACAACAACAATAATAATAATAATAATAACACAGTGGAATACCGGACAACCGGACTAAGAAGGGCTTACGGATATGTGGAATTGCTTACAAAGTCCGGATATGTGGGGTCATATTTAGATGAAAATAATAGAAGTGAACTCAGGTTTTACATTTATTTTCAATGTTTTATAGTAAACAAAATAAGCTAATGGTGAATGAAATCTAACGGAATTGATTTTAAGAAAAAAGAAACAAATTATACAATGTTAATGAACATTCATTAAACTAAGTATGCCACAAATGCAAAACAAATAATGTAACGAGGATTTATTAATCGCTGTTGCATGATGATTCTTTCTTTTCTAATGTCATTCTCAACTTTTTCCGAATTTCTTTCTGATTTTGTTATTCCATTTTTTTTTTTAACGAAATACACTTTTTAACTCTGCGTGCATTATTGCAATCACCATAGCTGAATGCTGGCTTTCTTTCCATAAAACTGACAACCTTTTCAATAGCTTTTTCAGTGTCAGTACAGATTTCATCACAGCTATATTTTTTATTTATTTCCTTGTTTATAGTGACAGCGTGAACGCTGGAGAATAGTTGCTTTGGAAGATTTTATACCATACAATGTTGACTTTCCTATGTTGAACTCAGCCATTAGTCACAATGAACTTTAACCAGCGTTTAGTCTGTTTAAAATGTTCATTTTTCCAAAGTTATTCTTTTCCTCTCATTCCCATCATCTTTTGCACCAATACAAGCCATTAGGGTGAAATACGCATATGGAATTATCCAAAGTAAATTTCCTGAAAAACAGAAATTTCAAATCAGTAACATATCATTCAAATAGTTCAAATATGCACATCAAAATCATTTCTGGATATGCAGGATCTGGTTATGAGGCACTCCGGATATGAGGGATTCCGGATATGTTGGATTCTACTGCAATAATAATAATAATAATAATAATAATAATAATAATAATAATAATAAATCGAGTAGGCATCATTATGACATTATGAGAAGACATGTCGATAACAGCCGTCTTCCTATAGAAGTTATGGCCTCAGCCGACAAAAACAGATCTTTGAAAACGTTTGAGAAACTAAGTAAATACAGGAGCCTCGAGAGAGTAATCAGTCGAACGTGGCATCTCAAGGTAATAATATTACCTGTTGTTATTCGGGCCTTGAGAATGGTTTTGCTGTAGTAAAGAAAAGAAAAGAGAAGAAAAACAAACTGTAAACTATAGTAGCAATAAACGCCTGCAATAAGTTACTTCTGTCTCTCGACCGCAACACTTGTAGTCAAATCGCAGTTCAAACCATAGTCCGTCGTAACAGTCTAACAGGCAACGTAGAAACGACAAAATGGGGTCACAAATCCAACCTTCACTTCTCACCAGCAAAAACGCGTGTTCGTCCAGCAGACTCAAAAAAACAATCATTCCGTAAGCGAAAAACAACGGCTTTTATTTACCGAACGATTTTTCTTATTGGCCACACTATTCAAGGGAGGAAAGAACAATAGCATAGATTCTTATACTTATAAGTAGTAGATTTTTTCTAACTAATTTTAGTAATTTTTCTTCGGCCGATCGCGCACAAAACACGAACTCTTTTTGAGGTAGGTGATTATCTTTTTCATTACAGTTTTTCAAAAGGAGAAAACAACTTAGCAGGTCAACTACCTGGTATCACTATATATATATATATATATATATATATATATATATATATATATATATATATATATTGAACAATAAAAATATTAAAAATTAAAATCTTCAGACACACTGGGTTGTAGATTAATATTCTTTCGTTTTTTTTTTATTATTATTTCATTTAGATTTCTCGACTAGTTTCAGCTAACATGGCCATCATCGTGAGGAGAAATATTTCTGCTTGCTGGTAGAGTGAACTACAGAAATGAATGTCTTGATGGAGAAAATGAACTTTTGTCTGTAGTTTTCATGTTTTTTTATTTTTTTATCTTTTTAACATGAATCTTTTAACGATCCTTGTGTTGGTCAAACAGTCTCTTTTAAGTTGTTATTTGAGATAAGAACTGATATATATATATATATATATATATATATATATATATATATATATATATATATATATATATATACATTTCATTGAAGTTGTGTTTTTATTTATTTTTTATACAATTTCTTATGCGATCTAATAATGTTTTTATTTTCGGACAATTTTATATAATTTATCATCCGAAAAAGAAAAAAAAATAGATCCATGAGAAATTGTATTAAAAAAAATAAATAAAAGCATAGTGAAGCAATAAATGTGCATGAAAGAATGATTAATGCCTAAATACACACACACACACACACACACACACACACACACACATATATATATATATATATATATATATATATATATATATATATATATATATATATATTCCTTTTATCTTTCTATTCAGTGAGCACAAGTAATTTATTTTTCACTCCTTTTTGCATTTTCAAATACCTACGTCCTTGAATATCTAGGGTACGAGATACATTTCCTGGTTCCAATAGTCTTTCAACTTGAACACGTGGACAAGGACATTAGTAAGGAGCAAGTTGCACTGTAACAACTGCTTTGTAGAACAGACAACTAGCAGTATATTTTCCAGATCCCGACAATCTTAACCGATTCAAATCTAAAGTGAATACTCACCCTTTCTACATAACCTCATAAACAACACATTGCCTTCTCTTACGCTCATACAAAGATATTCAGTAATGTATCTTTGAAGATCTTCAAAAAGCTATCAAAATAAAAGGACCTTGAAAGTGAAATCTCAAAATATGGCACGTATGAACATCAGCAATTTCTCTTGTAGTTGGTGCTCTAGGATTGGCTGCAAAAGATCCCAATAGACAAATTGAAGGGAACCCTGGTAGCCCATGACTTAAAGAAATACAAAAAAATGTTTTCAGGAGTACAGTCCACACCTTACGAAGGGCTTTATCTATGTAAAATATGTGTTGTTTTTTATGTTCACTGGAAAATGTCATGATGCCATTTCTAAACTTAGTTTTCGGAAAGAAATGAGTACACACCAGAAATCAAAGAAAATAATAATAATAATAATAATAATAATAATAATAATAATAATAATAATAAGGTAGCCCATGCCTTAAAATACAAAAAATTGTCCTCAAAAGTACAGCCGACACCTAGCGAAGGGCTTTATCTATGTAAAATATGCGTGATTTATTTTTTCAAAACTGCTTAGTGGAAAAAGCCATGATGCCATTTCTGAACTTAGGTCCCTTCTCAGGACCCGGAAAGAAATGAGAATCCACCAGAAACCAAATTAGATAAATCAATGATAATAAAACTATTTCTTTGAATATACCCACAGACATAACGAAATATGTGCACTGAAAGATATGCAACAATCTCAACATGGAAACCACTGAGCGATGGTATTTCCTACTGTCTTTCTTTCTTTCTTTCTTTCTTTCTTTCTTTCTTCATCTGTTTGTTCATTTCTGTTATTTAGTCCTGCTCTATATTGATTTTGATCTCTATGGAATCATTCATACGTTCTTTCTTTCTTTCTTTCTTTCTTTCTGTCTGTCTGTCTGTCTGTCTTTCTTACATTCTTTCTTTCTTTCTTTCTTCTTTCTACCTCTCATCATTTCTGTTAATTAGTCCTGCTCTATATTGATTTTGCTCTCTATGGAATAATTCATTCATTCGTCCTTTCTTTATTTCTTTCTTTCTTTCTTTCTTTCTTTCTTGGACATCGAACATGTCTATTTCCTCTTTCTTTTTTCCTTCGGCATAATTTCACACATCTTCTATTCTGTATTTATTTCATTCTTTCTTTCTTTCATTCTTTCTTTCTCTCTATCTCTTTTTCTTTCTTTCTTTCATTATCTTATTCATTGGTAGTCTATATTGCTTTTTCTCTTTTGGTATTTTTCTTCCTTTCCCTTTTCTTTCTGTTTTCTTCTTCTGCATATTTCTTCTGTAATTTTCCTTCATCTTTCTTTACATCGCAGGAGTATATTTCATCTTTCCATATAAGTTTCTCTTCGCATCACACAATTATATTTCATTTTTCTTTTTTACTTTTTTTCGTACTTTCCTTTTTACTTCATCTTTCTTTCTTTCTCTTTCTTTCTCTTTCTTTCTTTCCTTCTTTCTTTCTTGTTCACTTCTATGATTTCTGGGCATGACACAAGTCTATTTGATCTTTCAGTATTTATTCGATCATTCTGTCTGTATGTCATTTACTTTTACTCGGTATTTCGATTGGGCTTTTGGTCATTTGTCTTTCTTTCTTTCTTTATTTATTTATTTCTTTATTTCTTTCTTTCTTTCTTTCAATCTTCATTTCTTTCTTTATTTCTTTATTTCTTTCTTTCTTTCTTTCTTTCTTTCTTTCTATCTGCTGCATGTTTTTCTGTAATTTTCCGTACATCTTTCTTTCTTTCTCACTTTGTTTACTTTCTAGGTATGGCACAAGTTTACTTCATCTATCTCTCTCTCTCTCTCTCTCTCTCTCTCTCTTTCTTTCCTCTCTCTCTCTCTCTTTCTTTCTTTTTTCTTACATTCTTAAATTTTTGCTTGCTTTTTTTTTCTGGGTAACACACAAGTTTACTTCATCTCTCTTTCTCCCTCTCTCCCTCTCTGTCTTTCTTTCTTTCTTTCTTTTTTTGCATACTTTCTGGTATGGCAAACAATAATTTTATTTTAATTCTCTTTCTCCCTCTCTTTCTCTCTCTCTCTCTTTCTTTCTTTCTTTAAGAGAAACCCATACTTTCTTTTCGGAACTTATTTACGTCAATTTCTCAAATCTTTCTCTCTCTTTCTTTCTCTCTCTTTCTTTCTTCTTTCTTTCTTTCTTTCTTTCTTTCTTTTTTATTTTTATTTTCTGATTATTTTAAATTTAATTTTACTCTTAATTTCTCTCTCTCTCTGTCTTTCTTTCTTTATTTTTCTTTCTTTTTTTAAAACCTAATTTTCTTTCTTATTTTCTTTCATTTTAGCTGCTTTCTTTTTATTTTTCTTAAATATGGCAAAAGTTTACTTCATCTCTCTTTCTCCCTCTCTCCCTCTCTGTATTTTCTTTCTTTCTTTCTTTAAATTTCTTTTTTTTTTGCATACTTTCTGATTAAAATGAAATTTTCAAATTCATTTTCATTTTCTCTCTCTCTCTCTCTCTCTGGAATTTCTTTCTACATTTCTTTCTTTCTTTCATTTCTTTGTTTTTTTATTTACTTATTTTTTGACAAAAGCACTTGTTTACTTCATCTCTCTTTCTCCCTCTCTCCCTCCCTTGTCTTTCTTTCTTTCTTTCTTTTTGCATCACTTTCTTACATATATCACAAGTTTACTTCATTTCTTATCTCTCTCTCTCTTCTCTCTCTCTCTTTCTGCCTTTCTTTCTATCCTTTCTTACATTCTTTCTTTTTATTTCCCTATCTGGGTATAAGAGAATTTTTACTTAAACTCTATTCTCCCTCTCTCCCTCTCTGTCTTTCTTTCTTTCTTTCTTTTTTTTGAACACTTTCTGGGTGATGTTACCAAGTTTACTTCAGGACTCCCTCTCTCTCTTTCTCTCTCTGAATCTTTCTTTGATTTTTTCTTTCTTTCTTACATTCTTTTTTCTTTTTATTTGCTTATTTTTCTGGTTTATGGCAGAAGTTCGCCTTCATTGGAGTAAATCTCCCCTCTCTGAAATCTTCTCCTTTTGTCTTTCTTTCTTTCTTTCTTTTTTTTTTGCATACTTTCTGGGTTGATAGTTACATCGTTATTTTTACTTCAGTTTCTCTCTCTCTCTCTCTCTCTCTCTCTCGCTTTTCTTTTCTTTCTTTCTTTTGTTACTTTCTTTCTTTTTATTTTGCTTATTTTCTGGGTATGGCACAAGTTTACTTCATCTCTCTTTCTCCCTCTCTCCCTCTCTGTCTTTCTTTCTTTCTTTCTTTCTTTTTTGCATACTTTCTGGGTATGGCACAAGTTTACTTCATTTCTCTCTCTCTCTTTCTCTCTCTCTCTCTCTTTCTTTCTTTCTTTCTTTCTTACATTCTTTCTTTTTATTTGCTTATTTTCTGGGTATGGCACAAGTTTACTTCATCTCTCTTTCTCCCTCTCTCCCTCTCTGTCTTTCTTTCTTTCTTTCTTTCTTTTTTGCATACTTTCTGGGTATGGCACAAGTTTACTTCATTTCTCTCTCTCTCTCTCTCTCTCTCTCTCTCTCTCTTTCTTTCTTTCTTTCTTTCTTTTTTATTTGCTTATTTTTTCTGGGTATGGCATAAGTTTACTTCATCTCTCTTTCTCCCTCTCTCCCCTCTCCTCTCTTTCTTTCTTTCTCTTTCTTTTTGCATACTTTCTGGGTATGTAAGTTTACTTCATTTCTCTCTCTCTCTCTCTCTCTCTCTCTCTCTCTCTTTCTTTCTTTTCTTTCTTTCTTACATTTCTTTCTTTTTATTTGCTTCTTTTTTCTTTTTTTATGCTCTGGCACAGGTTTACTTCATTTCTCTTTCTCCCCTCTTTCCCTCTCTGTCTTTCTTTCTTTCTTTTTTTTTTGCATATTTTCTGGGTATGGCACAGTTTTTACTTCATTTCTCTCTCTCTTTCTCTCTCTCTCTCTCTTTCTTTCTTCAGAAATTTGCTTTTTCTTTCTTTCTTTCTCTTCTTTCTTTCTTTCTTTTTTTTGCTTATTTTCTGGGTATGGCCAGTTTTACTTCATCTCTCTTTCTCCTCTCTCCCCTCTCTTTCTTTCTTTCTTTCTTTCTTTTTATTTGCTTATTTTTTCTGGGTATCCTTCAAAGTTTACTTTGTTTTCTCTCTCTCTCTTTCTCTCCCTTTCTCTCTTTCTTTTTTCTTTCTTTTCTTTCATTCTTTTCTTTTTATTTGCTTATTTTCTCCTCTTATACAAGTTTTACTTCATTTTCTCTCTCTCTCTTCTCTCTCTCTCTCTCTTTCTGTCCTCTCTTTCTTTCATTTCTTTCTTTTTTTTTTGCTTATTTTCTGGAATGGCAAGTTTTTCTTTTTTATTTTACCTCATTTCTCTTTCTCTCTCTCTTTCTTTTTCTTTCTTTCTTTCTTTATTACATTTTTCTTTTTATTTGCTTATTTTCTCAAGCAATGAGTTTACTTCATCTCTTTCTCCTCTCTCCCTCTCTGTCTTTCTTTCTTTCTTTCTTTCATTTTTGCATTTTTATTGGGTATGGCTTATTTTCTGGGTTTGCTTCATTTCTCTCTCTCTCTTTTCTCTCTCTCTCTTTCTCTTTCTTTCTTTCTTTCTTTCTTACATTTCTTTCTTTTTATTTGCTTATTTTTCTGGGTATGGCACAAGTTTACTTCATCTCTCTTTCTCCTCTCTCTCCCTTTCTTTCTTCTTTTTTTTCTTTCTTTTGGGTATGGCTTAGTTTTCTTCATTTCTCTCAGAAAGTTTCTCTCTCATCTCTCTCTCTCTCTCTTTCTTTCTGTTCTTTCTTTCTTACATTCTTTCTTTTTATTTGCTTATTTTCTGGGTATGGCACAAGTTTCACTTCATTTCTCCCTCTCTCTCCTCTCTGTCTTTCTTTTTCTTTCTCTCTTTTTATTTGCTATTTTTCTTTCTTTAAGATTTTTTTTCTCTTTCTCCCTCTCTATGGCTCTGTCTTTTCTTTCTTTCTTCTTTCTTTTTAATTTCTTCTTTCTGAATTGTATAGCTAAGTTTGCTTCATCTCTCTCCTCTCTGTCTTTTCTTTCTTTCTTTCTTTTTTTTTGCATACTTTCTGGGTATTTCCTTCATCTCTTTTCTCATTTCTCTCTCTCTTTCTTTTCTTTCTCTTTTTTTTATTTCTCTTTCTCTCTCATCTCTTTCTTTCTCTGTCTTTCTTTCTTTCTTTCTTTTTATTTGCCTTACTTTCTGGGTATGGCATAGAGATTTGCTTTTCTCTTCATCTCTTTCTCCCTCTCTCTCCCTCTCTTTCTTTCTTTCTTTCTTTCTTTTTTATTTGCATATTTTCTGGGTATGGCACAAGTTTCTACTCCCTCTCTTTCTCTGTCTTTTCTCTCTCTCTCTTTTCATACTTTCTGGGTATATTTCAGGATTTCTTCTCTCTCTTTCTCTTTCTTTCTTTCTTTCTTTCTTACATTCTTTCTTTTTATTTGCTTATTTTCTGGGTATGGCACAAGTTTACTTCATCTCTCTTTCTCCCTCTCTCCCTCTCTGTCTTTCTTTCTTTCTTTCTTTTTATTTGCTTACTTTCTGGGTATGGCACAAGTTTACTTCATTTCTCTCTCTCTCTCTCTCTCCCTCTCTTTCTTTCTTTCTTTCTTTTTCTTTTTTTATTTTGCTTACTTTCTGTGTATGGCATAAGTTTACTTCATCTCTCTTTCTCCCTCTCTCCCTCTCTCTTTCTTTCTTTCTTTTTTTTGCTTTTTTCTGGGTATGCTTCACAAGTTTACTTTCTTCTCTCTCTCTCTCTTTCTTTCTCTCTCTCTCTCTCTTTCTTTCTTTTCTTTACTATTTTTCTTACATTCTTTTCTTTTATTTGCTTATTTTTCTGGGTATCTTTTAAGTTTACTTCATCTCTCTTTCTCCCTCTCTCCCTCTCTGTCTTTCTTTCTTTTTCTTTTTTTTTTTTTGCATACTTTCTGGGTATGGCACAAGTTTACTTCATTTCTCTCTCTCTCTCTCTCTCTCTCTCTCTCTCTCTTTTCTTTCTTTCTTTCTTTCTTACATTCTTTCTTTTTATTTGCTTATTTTCTGGGTATAGCTGGGTTTACTTCATCCTCTTTCTCCCTCTCTCCCTCTCTGTCTTTCTTTCTTTCTTTCTTTTTTTGCATACTTTCTGGGTATGGCACAAGTTTACTTCATTTCTCTCTCTCTCTCTTTCTCTCTCTCTCTCTCTCTCTTTCTTTCTTTCTTTCTTTCTTTTTATTTGCTTACTTTCTGGGTATGGCACGATTTACTTCATCTCTCTTTCTCCCTCTCCCTCTCTGTCTTTCTTTCTTTCTTTTCTTTCTTTCTTTTTTTTGCATACTTTTCTGGGTAAGCACAAGTTTTACTTCATTTCTCTCTCTCTCTTTCTCTCTCTCTCTCTCTCTCTCTCTTTCTTTCTTTCTTACATTCTTTCTTTTTATTTGCTTATTTTCTGGGTATGGCACAAGTTTACTTCATCTCTCTTTCTCCCTCTCTCCCTCTCTGTCTTTCTTTCTTTCTTTCTTTTTTGCATACTTTCTGGGTATGGCACAAGTTTACTTCATTTCTCTCTCTCTCTCTTTCTCTCTCTCTCTCTCTCTTTCTTTCTTTCTTTCTTACATTCTTTCTTTTTATTTGCTTATTTTCTGGGTATAGCACAAGTTTACTTCATCTCTCTTTCTCCCTCTCTCCCTCTGTCTGTCTTTCTTTCTTTCTTTCTTTCTTTTCTAGCACAAGTTTACATTCTTTCTTTTATTTGCTTCCTTTCTGGTATGGCATTTGTTTACTTCATCTCACATTCTCTCTCTCTCTCTCTCTTTCTTTCTTTCTGTCTTTCTTTTTATTTGCTTACTTTCTGGGTATGGCACAAGTTTACTTCATCTCTTTCTCTCTCTCTCTCTCTCTTTCTTTCTTTCTGTCTTTCTTTTTATTTGCTTACTTTCTGGGTATGGCATAAGTTTACTTCATCTCTCTCTCTCTCTCTCTTTCTTTTTTTTTTTTTTGCTTACTTTCTCTGTATAACTCATCTCTTTCTTTCTTTCTTTCTTTCTTCTGCATATTTTTCTGAATTTTTCCTTGTATCTTTCTTTTTCTTTTTGTTTACTTATTTTCTGTTTATGGCACAAGTTTACTTCATCTCTCTCTCTCTTTCCTTCTTTCTTTACATCACCTCATTTTATTTCATCTTTCTATATGTGTCTATCTTTCTTTTTCTATACATCGTACGAGTATATTTCTTTCTTGCTATTTATTCCCTCTTTCCTTCTTTTCTTTTTTGCTTGCTTGCAAAATGGTATGGTTTAATCCGTTCTTCTTTTCAACGTTTGTTACTTTTTTCTTGTTTACTTCTTTGCTTTCTGGGCAATCCACAAGTCTCATTCATTCTTTCTTTCTTTTTCTTATTCATTCATTTTTTCTTTCTTTTTCTTATTTATTCTACAGAATTTTTCTGTTAGGTCTTTGGTCATTTTTTTCATTTTTTTTTTCTCTTATTTTTCTTTCATTCTTTCTTTCTTCATTTTATTCATTTTTACTCGATATTTTTATTACTCATTTGGAAATTTTTCTTCCTTTCTATTTTCGCACTTTCTTTTTTCCTTTCTTTTGATTATTCCTCAGGGTAAAAAGGCGGATTTATTTCATTTCTCTCTTTTCTTTTTAATCTTCCCATTATCCGTCCATTTATGTCATCCATCCTTTTCATCCGAGTATTCCTTCCAAATATAGAAAGAAACGCTGATGCACATTCTTTCATTGTCGTTTCTTCTCTACCAATGTTTCTTGAACTTATCTCTTCGAACAAGTGTCCATCGAGGTGAACAAGTCACTGAAAAACACAGACAAGCTCCCCTGTCCCTCTCGTCACGTAGGTTCCATTCAAGCCATTGCTTTTTGCCGCTTCCCTGACCAAAATCCCAATCCAACATCGATTGATCTTTTGATTCTATTCCTAATTCGTTTTCTTCGTGTACTCTTCTCTCACACATAAAAATGGCGGTCTTTACTGTTGTTATGCGGCCTGCAATGTTTTCTTTTTTCGTGGTCTCGTTTTCTTTCTCGCGAGAACGTTATTTTGCTTTCGTTTACATTTTTAAATTCCATTTTATTCTTTTTTTTTACCCAGTTCTTTCTCTTCCTTTTTTAAATTTATTTCCCCAACTTTCCTCTTTTCCATTTCTTCCCTCTTTTGTTTTTTTTTTCATCCAGCTATTTGTTCCTTCTTCCCTTAATTTTCATTCTTCTTTCTTTGTTTTTCCTTCGTTAAATTTCGTCATTATTTTTAACGTAATCGATTTTTCATTCTTTCTTTATATCACACTTGTTACTTTGTCCTTTATTTTCATCTTTCGCTTTATTTTGAACACAAATGTTACATATATTTCTTTATTTCTTCATTTCATTTCATGACATATAGCTGATATTTTTTCCATGTTTTTCTTTCATTTTTTTTTTCATTTTCTCTGTTTCATTCTTTTTCATTATTTTTTCATTTCTTTTCATCAGACAAATCCTTTTACATTGTGATTATTTCTTTTCATCGAAAAAAAATAATTTTCTTCTTTCTTTCTTTTTTTTCTTTCTTTTGTCATTGCCTCACACAAGACGCTTCTTTTTCTTTTCTTTCGTCTTTATTTCTTTTCCTTCTTTATTATCCGTTGCCTTACTTTAATAATTCTTTTCGTTTCGACTTATTATTTCCTTATTTGCGCCAGGCGACAGTATTTTCTTGTTTATTGCCTTTCTGCAGATTACACATGTCTATTTATCCTTCTTTCTTTCTTCCTTCCCTTCTTCCTTTCCTTCTTTTTTCTTTCTTTCTGGGATTCGGATATGTCTAATTTATCCTTTCTTTCTTTCTTTGGTTCGCATATGTCTTTTTTATCCTTTCTTTTCTTTTTTCTTTCTTTCTTTGGTTCGCATATGTCTATTTTATCCTTTCTTTTTTTTTTCTTTCTTTCTGGGGTTCGCATATTTCTATTTTATCCTTTCTTTCTTTCTTTCTTTCTTTCTTTCTTTTCTTTCTTTCTTTCTTTCTTTCTGTGGTTGGCATATGTCTATTTTATATTTTCTTTCTTTGCTTCTTTTTTCTTTCTTTCTGGGGTTCGCATATTTCTTTCTTTCTTTCTGGGGTTCGCATATGTATTTTATCTTTTCTTTCTTCCTTCCTTCCTTCCTTCCTTCCTTCCTTCCTTCCTTTCTTTCTTTCTTTCTTTCTTCCTTCCTTTCCTTCTTTTTCTTTCTTTCTGGGGTTCGCATATGTCTTTTTTATCCTTTCTATCTTTCTTTCTTTCTTTCTTTCTTTCTTTCTTTCTTTCTTTCTTTCATCGTACAAGTATATTTCGCTCGCCCTACTGCCTTTCCAGTGCGTTTCCTTGCTTTCTGTGCATGCCACAATTATTTCATGTTTCTTTCTTTCTTTCTTTCATGATTTCATTCTTTCCTTCTTCTATTCCTTCCATCACTTCAGTCTATTTCACATTTCACTCCCTTTCGTTTTCACTTTCTTTCATCGCGCAAGTATATTTAATTTTTCCATTTCTTTCTTTCTTACTTCGTACTTCTTTTTTCTTTCGGTCTTCATTCTTTTTTCTTCTTTCTTTCTTTCTTTCTTTCTTTCGTTCGATCTTTCTTTCTTTCTTTCATTCGATCTTTCTTTCTTTTTTCTTTCGTTCGTCTTTTTTGCTTTCATTCGTTCTTTATTCTTTCTTTCTTCCTTCTTTCTTTCTTCTTTCTTTGTTTGTTTCGTTCTTCATTCTTTCTTTAGTTCTTCTATCTTTCTTTCTTTCTTTCTTTGTATTGCCTATGTTTAATTCGTATAGACTTTTTTGCTATTTTTCTCCATCTTCCGCTTTTCATTCTTTTTCTTCTCCGGTTCGTTTTAAACAGTTTCTTGTTCTATCTATAATTCTCTTTCTTTCTTTCTTTCTTTCTTTCTTTCTTTCTTTCTTTCTTTCTTTCATTTTTTTCTGTCTTTGAATCATTCTTACTTTTTTTCTTTACCTTCTTCATCCCATAGCGTTTTCTTCCCCCTCTCAAATCAAACTTTCTTCTCATTGTGCACCTTCTTTTCTTTCAATTCATTTTCATTTTTCTTTTTATTTATTTATTTTTGTTCATGATTTTTATCAATTATTGAAATTTTCTTTCTTTTCTTAACTCTTAAACATTTTTTTTGTTAGACACATTTTATCTGAACAATTTCGATTTCAATGTTATTGCCTCGTTTTGAATATTATTGCCTCGTTTTCATGTCCTTTTTTTTCCTTTGTTCCTTTAGCCCACGACTTTCATTTCC
>CAHIKZ030001010.1:330000-332500 GCA_903632075.3 Acanthosepion pharaonis
ATGGTTATTGCCAGTGAAAGAAACACAGAGGGGAATAAAAGGACTGGATTCAAGACAGACCATGACAATTGTCATTGCCTTTAAGGTTTTGAAGATCGAATTTGACAGGAGTTGAAAGAGAATTTCACAAGCGAGGAATGTGGGAGAAGAAACTATTAGCATAGAACTTACGGCTGCAACAATAAATTTCAGGAATATAATTATGAGTGCTTCGCTAAAATTTTTCTGAAGAACCAACTTAAATGTTGAGTGAAATATCACGGAATTGGGTTTAAGGAAAAAATATGTAATGTTCATGAAAATTCATTAAATATTCATTAAACAAATTCATTAAAAATTCATTAAATAATGCGTATGCAAAACAAATAATTTAATAGATTTTTTAATAACTGTTGCCTGATGATTCCTTCTCTTCTAATGCTATTCTCAACTATTTTCCGTATTTCGTTTCGCTTTTGTTCTTGAAATTTTTAAAAACGAAAGACACCTTTTAACTCTGCGTGCGTTATTGCAATCGACATAGCTGAATGCTGGCTTTCTTTCCATAAAATTGACAACCTTTTTAATTTCAGTCCATATTTCATCCCAATCATGCATCTCGTCGCTATCTTGTTGCAGATGCGTCTCGTTGTCATCCTTTCCTCTTATTCCCGTCATCTTTTGCGCCAATGCAAGCCATTAGGGTGAAATAAGCGTAAGCAATTATCTAAAGGAAATTTCCTGAAAAACATACATTTCAAATCTGTAATCTATCACACAAATAGTTCAAATATCCACATCAAAATCATATTCGGATATGCGGGATTCGGGATATGAGGCACTCCGGATATTCGGGATATGAGGCACTCCGGATATGAGGGATTCCGGATATGAGGCACTCCGGATATGCGGGATTCGGGATATGAGGCACTCCGGATATGAGGGATTCCTGACATGAGACAGTCCGGATATGAGGGATTCCTGACACGAGGTAGTCCGGATATGAGGGATTCTTGACATGATGCAGTCCGGATATGAGGGATTCGTGATATGAGACATTCCGGATATGAGGGATTCCGGATATAGGTACTCCGGATATGAGGGATTCTGGATATGAGGCACTCCGGATATGAGGGATTCCGGATATATTGTATTCCGGATATGGTGAATTCCGGATATATGTTATTCTAATGTATAAGCTTTGTTGTTATTTCTGTTTCCTTGGGATATCCTTGTTGCTCGCATGTTCTGTCCATGGTATTCGTACAGAGAACCGCATTTATGTCCTTTAGATATTCTTTTACATTTGTGCGGAAAATCTCCAGTATTTGACGCCATAAGGGATTTTCGGCAGAAGCCTAGAACAGGGGCCATAAAACAGCGTATATAATTTGGAAATTAAAATATATCTACCGGGTGTAACAGTAAAATTGTCCCAAAAGTGTAACAGCAAAATTATTCATCCCACAAAATGATTAATATCTAAAAAAAAAAAAAACACACTAAAGGTATGACGCTTACCCACCTTGGCTTCCATCTTGAAAATCCATTTAAGAACCAATAAAAGAACGGGGAATAAGTTTTAAAAAAAGGGGAACAGTAAAGAGGAAAACTGGATCAGGAATTCACAAAAGGAAGAGGGAACTTTTCAACTTAGAACTAAAGAGATCAGTAAGAAAAGCTCCAACACAATTCATAAGACGTTTGGCACGTGAGAGAAAAGTTTCAGCTATGACAGTTCAAAGAGCAGTGAAAAAAAAAACAGACTTAAAAATGAAATCGTGCATGAAACATATGAGACACCTTGTTACTATAAGATAGAAAGTTAGAAGATTACATAGGGCAAAGATCATCTTGAATATATATATATATATATATATATATATATATATATATATATATATGATATTTCAATCCTTCATGAGCTTCCGATCCTTGACTATGATTAATTAATGATGAACATATCATTTTTCGTTTATGATTCATGCTTTCGCTTTATCACAACAGTTTTGTTAAGCTTAGAGAGTAATTATACATTATTATTGCTCAACATAGTGTCCAATAGTTTTCTCAAAAAACCTTGGAGAATTCCAGTAAGATATCTTTAATCATTTCTAAGATACAACGGTTGACAGCTTACTCTAGCAACTGGACAATTTTGCTGTTACACGATTTGGACAAATTTGCTGTTGTACCTGATATATCGTTTATTGTTATTTTTTTTTATGTATTTTCAAATACATTTCTCTCTTAATATATTTTTCGATATCTATCCCCATTCGTGTGGATACTTGTAGGTTTCTTCTTCTCTTTGAAATCACTTTAGATGAACCCATCTATTCTCTATTGTTTGCGTATGAAGTAAAGTTTCATATAAATCAACAAAATTATTTTCATGAATTATAACTTTGTGATTGCACACCACATCATTTTCATCCCATTATAAGAGGAGCGACCGTAACTAACGATCGTAAAACCATGTTCAGCACATCATAGGATGACGCATTCTTGCAGAGAACGA
>CAHIKZ030001010.1:342500-390000 GCA_903632075.3 Acanthosepion pharaonis
AAGAAAAAAAAAAGTGCAGGTGATGTAATGTATTGGAGTTCGGAATGAGTAAGCGTACGAGAGTTCGAATCCAGTTGAGTCTGTTACATTACTTGCCAAAAATATTGTAGAGGACCGTGGGGTGAAGATGTACAGAACACACGTGGGTTAAAATTTCCTGCTAGCTGGTCCAGCTACCTGAGAATGTTGGACTTTAATTAAAGTCCAAAGAAGACAAAGAAAACAAAAAAGACCGATAATTATATATAAACAAATATACGTATTAACAACAAGTTACAAGCACATGGACAGTTACATTGAGTTTGTGCGGTGAATATTATTATGTGTGTGTATTGTGGTGTGTGTTCGTACGTACGTTTATTAGTATTGTTCTTAGTGTGTTCCCAGAATTTGAGAATTGCTATATTGGTGAGAGCTCACATATTGGTATTAGTTGAAATGAAGAAAGAAGAGAACGAATTACATCACCTCCACACGAGGCGGGATAAGGCCCAAGGCCTGAGGGGAAAAGAGAGATCGAGGCAAAAGGTCACTCAGTATTTATAGCAAGGGGAGAGAGACCCCTGGTGAAGGCTTAAGAAAATAAGGAGGAGCTTACTCCGACAATATATATTAGTATCCTTTCCAATCGATAGGTAAAATTGTAGTATTATATCTAGAAAAAAATTGTATCTCGCAAAAGATTGTTGACGTAATATTCACGAACGTATTATTCTTACAGCTCAAAATAAGTTTCAGCGTTAAAGAATCGTTTTGGTAATTCGTAAATAAAAACGACATTGTTCGAGCCATTTGCCGCCAGCCATATTGATTTAAAGAAAATGTTTTAAATATAACGAGATGGACAAGAACGATTGCATCGAAAAATTAACAGACAAATAACTTCGCAGAAGAAAGGATTGAACAGAATCGAAAACTCATTAGAAACACAGAAAGAAAAGAATAAAGAAGAAAGAACTCATTAGGATTACAGAATGAGAACTTTAAGAAACAAATAAGAACTTACAGAATAAGTAAGAAAGAACTCAGAATGAGAATTAAGAAAGAAATCAAGAAATTACAGAATGAGAACTTGTAAGAAAGAAATCATTAGAAGGCTTACAGAATAAGGACTTCTAAGAAAGAAAGAACTTACAGAATGAGAACTTGTAAGAAAGAAATCATTAGAAGGCTTAAAGAATAAGGACTTCTAAGAAAGAGAATGAGAACTTACAGAATGAGAACTTGTAAGAAAGAAATCATTAGAAGGCTTAAAGAATAAGGACTTCTAAGAAAGAACTCATTAGAAGGCTTACAGAATGAGAACTTGTAAGAAAGAAATCATTAGAAGGCTTACAGAATAAGGACTTCTAAGAAAGAACTCATTTGAAGTCTTACAGAATGAGAACTTGTAAGAAAGAAATCATTAGAAGGCTTAAAGAATAAGGACTTCTAAGAAAGAACTCATTTGAAGTCTTACAGAATGAGAACTTGTAAGAAAGAAATCATTAGAAGGCTTAAAGAATAAGGACTCGTAAGAAAGAAATCATTAGAAGGCTTACAGAATAAGAACTTGTGAGAAAGAAGTCATTAGAAGTCTTACGGAAGAATAACAAAAAGAAATCATTAGAAGGCTTACAAAATAAGGACTTCTAAGAAAGAAACATTAGAAGCCTTACAGAATGAGAAGAATAAAGTCTTACAGAATAAGGACAGAATGAGAACTAAGAAAGGAAAATACAGAATAAGGACTTCTAAGAAAGAACTAATCGGAAAGCTTACAGAATAAAAACTACTAAAAAGAAAGGAATCTTACAGAAGAAGAACTTATAAGAAAGAACTCATGGAAAAGCTTACAGAATAAAAGATCCTAAGAACGACTGCATCGAAATGCTTACAGGACAAGAAATTCTAAGAAAGAACTGATCAATAATTTTGCGAAATAAGAACTTCGAATATAATGGGACCCATCAAATAGCTTACAGAATAAGAAATTTTAAGAAGAAAGATCCCATTGAAAATCATACAGATAAACAAAAAAAAATCTAATTAAGATGCTTGAATATCTTGATTAACGGATTTTGAACCAAGAAGTCGGAGAGGAGAATTTTACATTAATGCACATATCCGGCAGACGTTCCCACAAAGTCACATGATCTTTCCTGGTGTTAAGGACTGTGAACAACGTCATTGTTGTAACCAAGTAATTGGTTAAGGAATAATAAAACAAGAGGTTGCAGATAAATAGTGTATTGAACAGTAAATACAACAAAAACATGTTACACAACTTGGGAGTGTGTGTTGGTTGACTAACGTTCAATCTATATTACTGTTACCCTGATGATTAGTTTTCCTACTAACTTTATAGTAAGTGGAAGAGTCCATAATAGACTCATTAGAGGGAAGACACTACAACAGTCATCCATGTTATGTTACCAAATTCCTATTCATAGGAGCTGAGACTCAATCATTGCCCGTGAATGATGGAGTTGGAAATTAAAAACCAAAATGAAAAGCAATAACCAACAAAGTTCCCCCAAAAGAAGATTGCGTATTTACATAGGAACCGGCACATATACCAGGGATCAGAATATCTCTGCAATTGCTATTAGGATAACATTATCGCATTCCAACAATTCCGCCAAGGATTACTGTTGCATTTGTGCCTTCTTTGAAGAGCGTCACACACGCATAGGATAACCATCAATTATTTTACCCGACACCACAATCAGTAAGAGTAAGTGAAGCGTTAAATGGGTAATAATGAGAAAAGCGGAAATAAAGCTGCCGAAGAAAGGTTGGAGATGAATAAAGACAGAGAAAACATGCTTTCTATCTGAAGTCTTGTTGCTGGAATTTTTGGGTACCCTGGTGAACTAGTGAGCCAGCCAAAATGAGCTGACTCATTTTATAATTCACCAATAGAAGGGTTAACCAATCAAATGGCTCAAAATATTCAATACGACGTGTATAAAGGCGGCCATGTTTTTTTTTCCCCGAATATGCACTGCCAGCCTTTGATATCGAAGACTGAAAAATTACGGAACAGCTGCTGGTGGTATTGGCGATATAGTCAGATTCAGTAGAGTGTCTGACTCGTCAGTATTAAACTTTAACCTTGTTTTATTGAACAGATTACATACTGCGCTGTATTCTATATTCAAAGACTATGGTGAACATGGTCAACACTTGTCACTACCGGAATGATTTCTTACTTATATAATCCATTAATATTTCACTAGGAAGTAGGAAGGGAGATAGCACGCTGTTACTATATATTTCCAGGAATCCTTTTACTTAAGCTTCGGAATTTGCCAAGCAGTACTTAGATCCTTCCAACAAGCAGCTTGATATTATTATTGTTATTGGACCTTACACATAATAACATAATGGACTATTCCATACGTAATAAATACTGCGCCTCAAGAGGAAGCAGGGAGTTCAGTCCGAAGTCGAGCGACCGGCTGATCGGTTGAACTCTTTGCCTTCGAGCGGGGAGGAACCCGAACGAGGCTATAAACTTCTGTTGCATTAGTTCTTATTTTTACTACAAGCTTTCGTCTGTTCCTACACACATCTTCAGGTATGGAATAGATGTTGTTCTTGTTTTTTCTCTCAGTAATAATTAAATCATTAACCTTTGTATTTGTTTTTGTATGAATAATTCATGAATTTGTAAATTAATTGCACCTTTATTGAAATTGACATGTAAGAATCACAATTGCAGTAGTGTTTCAACGCTTACCGATGCGAATTTTTCTAAGATTTCAATTTTGTTTATACAGTATGTCATAGAAAACACAGATGGACGTTTTCACCTCTGATTTCGTTCAAATTCTCCGAGACCTGGTGAAAGTTTGAACCATATTTTTTTACCAAGTTCATCGATCCGTAATTGCTAACATGAAAACCATGTTTCTCTTCTCTCCTCAAAAACACGTACGAAGTAAAATTGAAAAGCCTCTTACTTCGTGAATCTCAAGTACAACGCAGATTGTGATTTTAGTGCAAAAATACGCATATGTCGTTTCACCTTCGGTTAGATACACGTTATATTGACAAAGCATGTCAAGTTTTTGCTCAAATTATTTGTGTTTTGTTTGTGCCCGGAGGTCATATAGTTTTCGTCGGCTATTTTCTTCCATCCTTTTTATAGGGTGTACTTGTCGCCGTAATCTACGTATCAAATACTGAAAGATTCACCAAATCTTTGTCTTGGAAAACAATGATAAATGGAAAAAAAAGATTAATTTAATTATATGTACCAGCTATTTCAATTAGGCATATAATGCAATGTCTAAGACCCACTCAAGGTAAAGGGTTAATTCATTCATTTATTCAGTTTGTGCCGCTGTGGTCAGCATTCCTTTCCATCTCACAATCTTGTTTTACGATGACATTCAAATGAGAATATTTTAATGGCTTGCGGGTTTCTTTTGTATCGGTGATGTTGAAGTTACCCCTTCCTCATCTAATAAGTTAAAGATGCAAAACCTACAATGGCGATAGTATGTATAGTCCATAGCGCTACCAAGATTTCATGGCCCCCACCATAACGACAGAATCTAAACAAATTCAGGGCATTACATTTGGGGGAGGGCTCATCTAAAAGTTTTGCCAATAAGTTGCCTCTAGTCAACTGAATTTGGGGCTGTACTCCAGGTTTTCTTTCTGGGTTGACTTCCACAGACATTCCCGTGTTTTGAATATGACAGCGGGTGTTTAAAAATCAGGCTGTTCCTTCCCTTAGATGGGCGGCGTCCTAGGCATTCAAGTTTCATTTACCCGACGCAGCTGGTTATGAGGCGCCAGTTTTCCGCCTTCGCCCATTCTCCGGCTTGGAACTAGACTTGCCAGCGGCTATTTGAGACGTATACCACGGAACCATTTTATAGACAGGGCGAGCTTGTCCCCACTATCATCGCCAGGTATGAAAAACTGTGGAACATATATAATGTACGGATATAAACATTTATACACATTATATGTTTTAAATCTCCCTTGAAATATTTTTTTTTAATATATAAAACGTTAGGTTACAAAAACAATAAAAAATAACGGTTAATAAATTTGAAACGCGTACAAAGAATTAATAAAAAATAGTGTATATTATGAGGGTAGGTAGGATAGATAAGAGTTGACTCTCAACGCGTAGAGAAAATGATTATAGAAACATCCTCTTGAGAATCTGATCGATAAACTTCTTAAATATATGACGTATCATTTTTGGTCGTAGGCGATCATGTCTCCCTGTTCTTACTAGTCTTACTAGCTCTTAGTAATTTCTGACTTTTTGCTATCTCTACTAGCTTTTGTTCACTCAGCCATTTACGCATGCTCGTTAGCCATGTTATGAACTGCTTTCTTCTGCTTGAGTAAATATGGTATAGGAATTATTAGTTAGTTGAGCGATATTTCGATTGTGACGTAAAATGTATAATTATTCAATGTGGTATAGAATGTTATAATTTTTAGTTTGATATTCATGAATTATTGAACATGAACGACGAAATAAAGAGTTTTTTTAAAATATTTTACCAACTGTAAAATTACTGAAATATAGCCATCATTACACAAGGATACCTTAACGAGGGCGGAAGTGTGTAAGATTGGCTTCCGGCGCTTCAGTTTTTTTTTTATTTAAATCGCAAACAGAAGATTTAAAACGATTTCCTGAAAAAGAAATTTAAAAAATAAAATATTATTGGCATTTTCTTCTTACTTACATTGGTACAGAGACAAAAACACCTTTGTATATTGGAACCTCTCTCCCTCTCTCTCTTTCTTTCGATCACTTTCTTTCTTTCATTCTCTATCTATCTCGATCTCCCTCACACTCTCTTTCTCTCTCTATCCATTTCTTTCTTTCTTTCTTTCTTTTCTCTATCTCTCTGCCTCACACACACACACAATTTCTCTCTCTATCCCTTTCTTTCTCTCTCTTTCTTTCTCATTCTCTCTATCTCTCTGTCTCACACACACACTCTTTCTCTCTCTATCCCTTTCTTTATCTCTCTTTCTCTTTCTCTCACTCTCTTTCTTTCTCTATCTCTCTCTTTATTTCTGCCTGCCTGAAAAGAAACGGTACTTGGTGTGCTGTGTGAGCTATAGGCATCGTCCACATTGAGTTCTTGTCATAGGGACATCTACCAGCAAGTCTACAAAGAGATCCCTCGGCGTTTGCTTCGCTCAGTGCGCGAGAAGAGTTGTGGCAGGACAAATCGTGGTTGCTTCAATCCGGCAATGCACCTGTTCCCAACGCCCTGAGCATCCGGCAATTCATGACCGAGAAGAGCATCGCCGTACTGAAACAGACTCACTATGCACATGATCTTGTGCCGTATGACTTGTCTTTTTTCCCAGTGTGTGGGGTGGGGGTGGGGGGTTGGGGTTGTCATCAATGGGATCCATTTTGAAGGTTTGGCGATCATCAAGAGCACCGTAACGATGGACCTGAGGTGCATCCAAGAAGAATCCTTCCAGGAGTGACGGAGAACGATGGAAAAGTTCATTAGACTCGATGTATTTTACTTTAATATTTCCCAGCTTTAAATAACGTTTCAATAACGTAGATGATTAATTATTCAATGGATATTAACAATGCAATGATACATCAAACTTGACAATAGGGAACAAGATGAATTTTGAATACAAGTCGATAAAAAAGACAATCGAAAAGTTTAGACACCAAGAAATGGAGACAGTTTGAAAATTAATTTCAACATTTTCATCTTAATTTAATTTTGATTAAAATGAAAAAAAAATGTTGGCACAATCTTCTGAAGTGGCTAACTTTTCTATAAATACAGATTAAAAAGGACTATTGGTAAATATAAAGAGTTAAACAGTAAAATAATGTTGCCAATGAGAATGAGGTAAAACTTTCTGAAAGAGTTGATTGAAATGTTAATATCTTACCAGAGCATTTTTTTAGATAGTTTTTCTTATGGGAAATTATAATCAGGAACAAATAGTATGTATTTTTACCATGTCTCCGTTTCTTCGTGCTTTACCTATGTTTTTACCTACCAAGAATTTTTACAATCAAGAAATTGTTAATAATCTGGTCTTCCTTATGCTTCTAACCCATTATAATCAAGGCCAGATCTCAGTGACTTCCTTAAACCAGACATTTCTAGCAAATAATTTATGCAATTGGTTTAACAAGCTGGTGAGTTGTGAGCATTATCATATCTATAATATAACAACATCGTATTTCATAGACGGAACGGAATAGCTGAAAGAAAAGGAATGACAAACATAATTTTTCTTAGAGAGATTTGGATACCACTATGTCATACACAAAATTATATAATTGTCACAAAGTAACTATAACAAGTATACAACAACAAGCAGAGTGAAAAGGAGCGAAAAAGTACTTGTAATAAACCCCAAATTCGAACTGGCAGAGTTACTTCTGTGTTTCTGGAGTAGCCATATTTAGGATTCCAGATTCGAGCTGGTCGGATTTATCTGATATGTCATTAGCGAGGAAATTTTCATCAAAAAGGAGAACAGCGACTCATGGGTATTTTCCCGACAATTTCAGGACTGCGAGCTTGAGTTCCTGTATATGATAATGGCATATTTCCGTTGGAAAACGACGCCGTTGTCTTGTAAATTTCACCAAATTGACATCACTGGAAATAAATATATAAGATATGATATTTGTATTATTATTATCATTATTATTATTATTATTATTATTATTATTATTATTTTATATGCATATTAAATATTTATACGCATTTTCAAATTCTGTCTATATAAAATATACTTTTAATCATTTATTTTAAAACCCATTAAATATTTTCCATTATGAATAAGCATGAATTCTAATACAATTTATTTCAGCAATGACGTTAAAGATGAAATTTCATTGAGAATTATTTTGTTTTTGTTTCTTTTAGATAAAATTTAAGTAGTCAGACTATGGTTTAAAATGTGTCTCTCATCATCAAAACTGAATGTCAATGAATTAAGATTGACCTATATGGAGATTTAGCAAGCTGTGTTTTCCTAAAAACTGTGCCAAATGCTGAAGATAGTTCCTGTATATGGAAAACGACGCCATTGTCTTGTAAGTTTCATCATGTGACAGCTTGCTGGCCTGGGTAGAACGATTTTCTTGATTTCAAGCATTTATCTGACGCACTGACCACTTGCGTCACTCTATGAAGTGACGTTACTAAGCGGTCGTCACGTGACCCAGTTGACTTCATCTCGATCAAAGGGAGATAATCGACTTTTGTATCCCTAAACGGACTATTTTAAGCTATTGTAAACATTTTAACAAGAACATGCCCGTTGTAAACAATACTGTTCAATAAGTCTTTTGAGAACGAAAACAACCTTTGAAAAATTTAGAGGGTATGACAAATTGATACAATGCTTTTATGAAAGTTTTGCCAAAGGCTATAAATAAAAATGGAGGTTTTAAATAAAACAAAATCGTAACACGATCTAAAAATAAGGTCAAAGAGAGTTACACAAATTTAGGATCAGAGATGTTTTTAGCCGAGAGTGATTAAAAGAGTTCGGGTCTTACAACAAAGTCATACTCTATTTCAATAGTGACCCACTATTGATCGAGTATCTACTTGTGAGACATCCGTCAGCTCCTACTATCTTGACAGTATATTTAACACACTGTGACCCCATCTGGCCATTATAGTCCAATCACGAACAAATTCCTGTTCACCAGCTTCTGTACCCTTCAATAAAATTAAGCAAACGCACTAACCATTTTCTTAAGAAATATGGCGACACCCTCCACATGAGATGGTAAGTAAGGAACTTTCGTTTCACCCAGTGAGATAGAAATACACAAACACTTATATGTATATAAGTGATAAATATTGCAATAAATTTGCAGTTAGAATAATGACGGACGGCTGATAAGGACCGAGATACGGAGCGGGGGGAATCAATGAGTCAGGAGGCCGTGAATGGTATTTCCAAATATATTTCTGACTCGTGAGATTTATCCACGAACGAATCTCGTACGGAATAGAAAACCAGAAATAGACTGCCTCTGTTAAATCTTTTATCAATATTTGCAATCTGTAATGTAATGCCTTTAACATATGCTAATTTCTAAAGAAATTAGCATATGTTAAATATTTCTACTTAATCATAAAAACATATATAAATCTAAAAGCTACTTTGTTTTGATTAAAAATATATATATATAAATATATATATATATATATATATATATATATATATATAAAATATATAGTGGTTAAAGGAGAGAGAGCAAACGTTTTTGGTTGTAATGAGGATTTAAGCATATCTTCATTCAAACACGTGTTTCTGGTTGAAAAATTATAAAACTTTTTTTTTATATATATATATACGTTTATTTATTTATATAATGCATATCTTCATTCATTTTAGTTGAAAATTAAACAGTTTATTTGTTTTTATAATGATGAAATTCCCTAAAAAATTCAAAAAAAAAAAAAAAAAAAAAAAAAAAAAAAATGGTACCATAGTTGTTTCCTAAGGAATACTATCAATCTCCTTCTAGGTCATTCTCAGGAGTGAATTACAAGGACAAATTTATTGTAACTCTGATAAAATCTGCATTTTGTAGTGATGGTGATTTTTTTTAAAACACTCATGAATGGACTCTATTACATTAATTTTAAGATTTTAAATATTTTAACTTATCTCTGTGGATTCGATTGCAAAACAAATGTCCCAGTATGAGGAAGCTCACTAGAAATTGCTAAAAATAAAAAATGGCAAAAAAATTTTGTTAAATGCACTTCATCCAGTTGTAGCTACCCTGGGACCGATTAGAGAACTAGAAAGAATTATTTTAAAAATTAGTAGACATAATATGTCTTTATTAGTCAATGAAGGATATTTGAAATATATATATATATATATATATAGTTTTAAAGTGTTCTATATTTATGGGATTAAGTTCTCAATATCAGAGTTAGAGCGTATGTAAATATAAATATAAAAGTGAACATTGATGTCAACACTTAAAGGTGACAGGCTATTTTATGCTAGACGCAATCGTCAGGCTGCGAGTGTTAGATTTTTCTCGACTATTTATATATGTATGTCAGTGTTGCATTGTGGGTAATCTATCCTGGCGGTTATTTTTGCGAGCGGGGATTGTTTATGTATTTATTTGGGTTAATTTATATTATTAGATTTTTATTTTCATTTTTTATTTTATATTTTTATTTATTCTTTTCGGCTTTCAATGTTTTATTAACGTAGTAAACATTTTTTGGTGATTTGTTTAGGTCGGTTATTTAATAGTTTGTTTTGGTATAGGAAGACTATTTATTAGTCCAATTTTTGGATTGATTGCTGTAGTCTATTCTACTATTTTGGTGGGGGTGGGGGCAGTTTTTGATTTATTTAATTTGTTTTATAAATAAATAAAATAATAAACAAATTAAAAACTATATATATATATATATGATATGAAAGACTCAAACACTAATATTCCATGGTTATTATAATTTATGTATTTAGTGTTTATTTATTTATTTAGTGTTTGAGCCTTTTATATTATATTCTTACTCTGTTCAGGACATTGAGTTCTACCTGGATTCTATCCTCTTGGTAATTTATATATATATATATATATATATATATATATATATATATATATATATATATATATTATCACTAATATTATCTATCTATCTCTCTCTCTCTCTCTCTCTCTTTCTCTATATATATATATATATATATATATATATATATATATATATATATATTTCACTTGAGCATATTTGGTTAAATAATATAGACATTTTATGGATATTTATTTTAATTTTAAATATTTCAAGTTCAAAAATTAATTTCTTGGTTGATGTAATACATTAATGAAGAAAAATTGCAAAATTTTGTTTCAAATAATTTTTATTTTCCCAAGTACATTCACTCTCATCTGAGACTATCATCAGGGATTCCATATCTATGTACATGTTATGTGCTAACACCTTCAAAATATTTTTTCACCGCTATGACATCGAGGTAACTTATGTCATTTTTGTCATTGTAGTACTTTAGTGTATTATTTTTATATAACACTTCACTGCTTCGAACATTTAAGAACTTTATTGCTATACGCGTAGTTGACTATTTATTTTTTTTGCCGCAGTTCTCTATTTCAAGTTTTTACTTATTATTATTATTATTATTATTATTATTATTATTATCTTGATGAACCACTTATACATTTTCCACTAATATCTGTCTAATCGTGAATGTGCACATGAGTTTTCTTTAAATCTTCCGAAATTAAACTATGATCGTTCAACTGAAACGTAAGTCTTCTCGTCATCGTCGTTGTTGTGAAACCAACATACCTATTAACAGTTTTATCAGAGATGCAATCTCCCAAAATACATTTAAATTGATATAATCTGTTGGTCTTTTGTGAGACGCTAGTTGACAAAGAAGAGTTGTTATGAATAACTAGGTTGGTTGTATTAAATTTAGTATAGTATATAATTAATTTTATAATATATTCAATACATTAAAAATCATTTTTTACATTTTCCATGATATACCTGTTACAAATGTTACATATACTTACCTGTAATTTTCCGCGTATATTTTACAAATGTTACATATGTAACATATTTATATGTAGATATTTATATATTGTACACATATATATATTCATATGTATATATGTTACATATGTAACACAAAGATATTTACAAATGTTACCTATACATACCTGTAATTTTCAGCGTAAAATATGTTACAGATACACATGTTACAAACCAGTTTTAAATATATGGTGAAATGTTAAATTAATCTGTGTAATCAAACTGGAGTGAGAATTTATCTATATTAATTACGAAATTTCCACTTTCAATCCAAGTTAACGATCCTGCCTAGAATATATAGTTCAGTTACGGACTAATGCCCTTGGGAAAGGCATGAATTTATTTCTTTTTCGTACCCAGCTACAGTTAAATAGCAGAGCGTGTTGATCTCGATCGTAGCAGCTAGTGCCGTTGCTAGTTGCTTGTCATTGCCCACCAAGCACTTTCATTTTTATTATTATGCTTATCTGACTTTAAACTTTCGAAATGATTAAAATCACGATAATAATAAATAACCGGTCTTTTTTTATATAATAATTTCGCCCTAATGTAGGCAATAATGTCACTAGGATAAAAGAAATTGCTAAGTTTGAAAAGAAAATGAGAAGACGTCAGCGAGAATAAAAGGTAATGAATGTATAGCATTCAGAAAGACAGAGATCATTGCGCTTAGCGTTGCACTTAAAGTTTTGAAGATCGGATGCGGCAGGGAAGCTATAAACAAGAAGTGAGAAATACAAGAAAAGTGTTGGAATTTTTGGGTACCCTGGTGTACTAGTGAGCTAGCCAAAATGAGCTGACTCATTTTATAGTTCACCAATAGAAGGCTTAACCAATCAGAAGGCTCAAAATATTCAATGCGACGTGTATAAGGGCGGCCATGTTTGTTCCCCGAATATTCACTGCCAGCCTTTGATATCGAAGACTGAAGAATTACGGAACAGCTGCTGGCGGTATTGGCGACATAGTCAGATTTAGTAGAGTGTCTGACTCGTGAGTATTAATCTTTAACGTTGTTTCATTGAACAGATTGGGTACTGTGCTGTATTCTATATTCATAGACTATGGTGAACATGGTCAATAAAAAGGAACTCTTAGAATAGAACCCCCGGTTACACATAGATATTTCAACAGTAAAACGACGAGATCTATTTGCCAAATTCGTAGTACGATTAAATTCATGCAGTCGAAGTGCTAAAAATAAAAGATCATTAGAAAAATAGCCTCGAAATTACTTCTAGAAAAGACCCAGGGAAGTAGTCGTGGGAACATTAATGAAGTCGAGATGCCAGATGAAAACGGATAACATTACAGACTATTCTTTAGTTTTTATCAAGAATCTCGATATATATAGTAGGAGCACCTGACCAGATATGGCAGCAAAATCCAATGCACAGACGTAGTTTTATAAATTTGCAAAACTTCCGTCGAAGAGAATTGTCTGATTGGACAGAGTGAACCAATTTGACGTTTAGTTTTCATGGATTATATTCTAAATTAAGTTTGTTGCGTAATTTGACGTGACATTTTAAATTACTGTCAAATTTAGCGGTGACGAAAAGTGAAATCATCGAGTTAATTTCAAATTCGGACCACGTCTATTACATTCATTTCGCACTGTAACAATGCACTGACCCTGTTTAAAGGTTTAATTGCATAAAATTACTGGATGATGATTTGGGGGGGGACTACTAATTGGATAATAGTTATTAAAATTCTCAGGAGAATAGACTGAATGATTAAGAATTTTTTTTTAAAGTGTCAGGGTACAAAATTAAGTTTTAAACTAATAAAACAATTTTTGAACATTTCGAAGTGGGAGCGAACCCAGTATTAAATTGGCAAGATTTAGTATCATTGAGCAAAACCAAGGCTCCAAACTCTATTGACTTCCCATCGATTACAAGAGCACAATCATTTATGCGTTTCTTTTGTCCTCTGAAATTCGATTCGTATGCCATCTGTTCAAAACTTGTGTGTTCTTAGAAATTATTCTCACCAAAGAAGAATTTTGAAATCAAATTCAAATGTTTCTTTACATTAGGCTATCTGTCCAAAATGTGTGAGGTCACAGAAAAGAATGATCCATATTTTTCGAGACAAAGAACAAAACATCTGGATTTTGTTAATCCCCAGGATTGTGATTTGTTAAGTTTTTCGCCCAAGTACACGATTATTTTTACAGAATGATGTCTAGGAGGAATCTAAATGAGGAAATTGCTAATTTTTTTTTTAGCAAGATTTCCTCATATTAAGACTGTCCGGTGAAGCAACTTGGGATATATCAATGTAATGTGTTGTGGGGAGGGGTCGTTGTGTATAAAAACGAGAACTCTACTTGACGAAACACCCAATTTCTTGTGGCCGGCGTGAAAACGAAAACGGAATTTTCAATATTGGGATTTATCTTATTGACCCAAGAAGAAAATATCTTTACAGAAAGATATCTTAGAAGAATCTAAACGAAGAAAGTACCATATGTTTTTTTTAACAAGGTTTTCTAATATTAAAACTGGAAAATTATATATATCAATGTAATTTTTTTGATGTTTAGGGAAGTCGTTGTCTAAAAAAAAAAAAAAAAAAAAAGGACTCCCAGCCAGATACATACAACACTGAAGGTCGCATTTCTTGTGACCAGATTACAAACGATAAAAGAATCAAATGGTTTGGTTTGGTTTGGTTTGTTTTATAGCATATCAATCTCAATGGGTTATTTAAGGCCGACAACATTTTTATTGCTGGTAATATTTTCTCTTCAAAAAATCTATTTCTGGTAATATTTTTACTTGAAAAATATATTGTGCGTAATATCATTTTTTTAAAATGTATTACTGGTTATATCTATTTTTTTCAAAAAATCTATTGCTGGTAATAATTATTTTTACAAAGTATTCTGGTATTAAAACCTATTTTTACACTTTCATTGTGTTTTGACCTCAGTTTATGGGTGTAACTGTTTGCTCATAACTGGACCCTAACAGGTTCTACCTCGCCAGGTCAGGATAGACTTGGGAACACCAGCAATTAAGAGGTGGTTCCACAGAGGCCTTGCTGCTGGATGTAGTTTATCGTCTTCCCCAGGACGTGGATGTAGCTTAACGTCTTACCAAGGACGAACTTTAGAGTCAAGTTTGATTTTCAATTATGTAAATGCAATGTCAATCGTTATCTTCAGTTCTCTGGCGTTTTTTCTTTTATTCTAATGCGTGATAGCACTGGTTAGTGTCGCAGCTATGGGAAAATAATTAAACCCCAAACTGGGTTTAAAACAATATGAAAGTGTAAAGATAGGTTTTAGTACCAGCAGTGCAGTTTCCAAAAAGAATATATTACCAGCAATACATTTTTGATACCAATCTTGTTGGCATTAAATAACCAATGATCCTTCTGTTGGATGTATTGTCTTACCCAGGATGTGGATGTAGTTTATCGTCATACCCAGGACGGCAGAATGAGACAGAAACAGTCGTATAAGACGGCAGAGAATGGCCTCTGATTGCTCGTAAGACAGTCGTTGCTAAAGAGCATACTCGTAATTTCCGGGGCGAAAACAAAGACACGCGCATGTCAGAAGAATTTACCGATAATTGGCGGCCTTGTTATTAGTTTAGAGATGACATACCCGAAATCAACACCCTGTAGCAGAGAACTTATTTTGCAGTAGATAACAGATATGTTATTCAACCAGTCTTTCTTTGTATACTACGAATCTGTTATTGTTTTCAACAATGCCGTGTATTTTATTGAAGAAGTTTTTATTCCAACCTCATACAGAAGTTGCTTTTTGCGCAAAGCACCAAATTTTGCCAGGACTACAGGCAGGAATTACGCAATATTTTATGTGATAAAAACATAAAGTTGTTCACACTAGACTCCGCCGGCAATCCCAATATCGGTGACACCCGAATCAACCTTATCGAGACAACACACCAGCGCCAACCAAGTAGAGAAATCAATGCTGGGTGACCCATAAAGTGGCTGTTACTCAATAAAGATAGCGTTGTTACAGCACCATTACACTTAGGAAAGACAATAATCCGTTTTTTTTTCTTTTCTATTCATGGATGAAATATACATTTTTACAGTGACGTTCACCCTGTACAAAGCCAGAGAGCCACTCGAGGAAGAGGGTTAATATCAGAGCAGATTGGGCTATAGGACCTCAAATGTTAGCCAGTCTAAAGAAGGAAAATTTGGCATTCACAAAAATATAGAAGAAAAATACTTCCTGTAATGTTTGACCTTTCAGAAATGATAAAAAATGAAATCGATGTAGTGCTATGATCGTCTACCACCTGAAAGTGTCTGATATTATATATATATATATATATATATATATATATATATATATATATATATATATATATTATAAAATAATAAAAAAAAAGAATAAGCTTTTTTTTTTTTTTATTTTAAAATGATGTTCATCTTATACAAGTGGAGCTTACATCTCACCAATGGAATACGAATGGAAGGAAGTTGATTCACCACAATGTGCGTGATATTGTGGGTCTTAGCCCTAAAGGTTAGAACGGAGGAACGAAGTCAAAAAACATTTAAATCTTTGGGTAGTGTTTTAACAGATAACGGAAAGTGCAACGCCGAGATCCGAAGGCGAATTACGATAAACAAAAATGACTTACAAAATCTAAACAAAGTACTAAGAAACAGGAAAACTTATTTATAAACAAACAAAACAATACTGAACAGTTGCGTCATATCTGTCATCCTGGATAAAGAAATGACATGAAGGAACAGAAATGTGGTTCTGCAGAAGGATGCTGTGAACACCATGGACAGAATATCCGAGTCACATGGAAGTTTTAGAGAAAATCGAAAGAAAAACGAAACTTATATCAGAAAGAGATAGGTGAAATTTATAGGGCGCGTGACGAGGAAAGAGAGTGTGACGTCACCCCGGCCTTTCTGTCCCCGTGCTATCCTGTGACGACCAATGTGACTTGGTATTGGTCGCGGCGCCAAATGTGACGTTATAACACTTGGCTGATTCGGATGGGAATCTGGTTAGATTCGGTATCAGCTTTGTCGTTCCCAGATCGCCTCCAACGTCTGCTTACCGAAGTAACTGCTTTGATTTCTAGTCTAACCTACCCACGTTGTGATTTGATCTTAGGTAGACGAAATCAATCAGTTGCCGGGCCGTAATGCAAGCCGAATTCGAGCAAAGGTAACATTGCACAAGTATATGTAAAAGAAAATAAAGTAACAACTCGAAAAGTTCAAATATGTTAAAAAAAGAATAACAAATATTCTTATATCTGGTTGCTGAATACAGGACTGATTCTTTCTCCCAAACCGCTAATATGGATTCGTGACACTTTGCGTTTGTTAGGCGAGTCTTAACATCTTAAGTTTTTTTTTTTTTTTCAAGAAACTGGTTTTTGGTATCTTCATGCGATATTCGTTCTTCAAAAATAAATTGTTTTTGGTTAGAAGTCTAAGTCAGGCCGCTCCTGCGAGGCTGTTCTGCGAGCTCACAGCTCAACTCTGTCTGCGTCTGTCCGCGTCTGCTGTCTTCTCGGAACTCTTCCGAACTCTCACTGTCTACTTCGTTTATATGGACGCCGATCAAAACCGGATGTGGGCCTGTCGTGGTTTGGGTTCCTCGATGATTCTAAATCCACAATAAGGATTTTCTTTGTTTTCGGACAGGAAAATTTATCACTTTCCATTTTTGGAAGTCCATTGCTTTTTTTTTTTTTTGCTTCAGAGAGGTTCTTAAGGGTATCGTCCTCCCAAATTCTTCCTTTCTCATATTGGTATCTCACACAAATACCCTCAGAGGGCGCCAACAGAGTTCCCTTCTTTCTCATATTGGTATCTCACACCAATCCCCTCAGAGGAGTCAACAGGCCTCCCCTCCTTCTCATATGTTTACCTTCGCCCACCGCTCACGCAACCATTCAGCCAATGAACGCTCGGCAGCGTTGGTATGGCTGGACTGGCCTCAGTTTATAATTATTTTTCTTTTCTTTCTTTTCCTCGACCAGAGCCTCCCAGGACTCGTAGTGTGGTCCTTAATCTCTATCTTAACTGAATGTCATCTGGAATTCGTAAACGAGATTTTCGCCAAGCGTTAAATGGGTGGTCAACCGAACGTCTTCGCACCCTGTCGCCAATTATCTATCCCGGTAACAAACTTTTATCATCTCCAGGTCTGGGCATAAAACAGATGTCTTTTCCCAAAACCAAATGATATGTCCGAAAGATAGTTAATGGTTTATTCTTTCCCTTTTTCTCTTTTTATTTTCTTTGGGGGTGGTCTAAACTGATCTTTTTTCTCGGTCGATCCTTGACCTGATTACGATTATCTTCCAGCATTTCGTTTTGTAGGCCACTTGACCAATTTGGAATTTTCATTATCGCCATGGGCAGATTGCTATCTTTTATTCGCCGCGTCATAGCATAAATTAATTCCGACAGATCCGAGATCTTACGAATTTCCTATCTTTCGCGAAAAAAAAATACCTTTTTTTCGCAAATGAAAATAAAATCTTTACCACTTTTCTTTGTTAAAAAAAATAACACCGCTCAGTATGTCTTTCGTGATAGCTTCTTCATGCCTTAAGTATTTCTCCCTTTTAATTTTCACGCAACCGCTAAATAGTGTCACAAGAGCTTGGAAATTCTGATACTCACAGGACATATTGGAGGCAAAAGGGACAGAGGAAAACAACGGATAAAATATTTGAGCACGAGCATATCGATGGCGGAACAGGTTTGGGAGAAATATAAAAAAAAAAACAAATTTATTAAGAGCTAAAAAAGGACAGAAAATTGTGGAGAGCCATAATCGTCTACCTCTTAAGATGACACCAGAATTGGGAAAGAAATTTATATGAACACTTTCCATGGAAATAATACTAAGAAAAAAGAATACAGTCCGATAGGTTGATCTTGATCTAAGGATCGAAAACAACGTATAAGGCGCCCTTATGAAAGGCAAGAACTTGTCTTTTCGTCCCGCGAGCCCTTGGTTAAATTACGAGGATAAGAGGTTAAATAGCGGGTTAGACTGGATTTCTGACTGTAGGCGGTATCCAGTCTGGTAAAAGGTCTAATGTATACAAAACTGGAGAAGACAATTGCAAATGACAACAGAATATTTTTAATATAGTAATAGTATTTACCGCAGATTTAAACAGAGGTATCATTGGAAAGATATGGATGCCTGTACTCTGTGTAGCAATATATGTTAATTCTAAGACAACTCGATACGTATCTGAAGTCAGTTTCAAAGTCCAAGAGCAAGACTGAAGGAAAGTGACAGAAGGAAGATTAATTTTTTTAAATTTTTTTTTTGACGAAGATGACAGGACAGAGAAAACTGTTATACATAAATCTGTCTATCCCAGACAAAGGAAAACAGAAGGTACGAAGCGGGCCACGCATAGAGACAGACAATAGACGCTGCAAAGAGCATCCCCTCCCCCCATCCTTTATGCTTCAAACCGCCTTCGCTCGCTCATAGTCTTAAAGTACTACCTAAGAATAAAATCTGGTTTACTACTAGAAATTGTTTTGTTTTTTACTCGTTGGTAACAAACTGGCCGAAGGGTAATTTTAAACCACAAGTGTTTGATTTCATGAAACTGAACCCTCTTAACGAAGCTGCTGTCTGGTCTGAGCTGCGTCGCAACACCTGAGTCGGAAATGGCCTTTAAAACAACGACTTTATTATTGTAAACGTTATTCTAGTGGTCACACGTGTTTGAAATGCTATCCCCGTTTTTATTTGTTTTTCTAATTTTTTTATTTTCTTAGGAGTACCCATAATAAGAAAAAAATATAATGGAATTAAAATATTACTTACATCATTTACATTATTCGGACTATTATCTTCGTCTTCATTCTCATATTCACAACGTTTCGGCCGTTGTACTTTCTGGCCTTCATCAGGTGATTGGAATTTCGAAACTAAATGAAGAAGTGACTTGAAACATCAGAAATGTAGCTCTACAGTTCGGTTCGAAATTTCAATCACCTGAAGAATGCCGGAGCGTACAACAGCAGAAACGTGAGTATGGCAATGAACAGTCCAAATTATGTAAATAATGTAAGTAATCATAATACCTCATCTCAGAGAAAGGGACAGATTTAAAACATCCATTTAAAAATTAGATAGATTAGCATATGTTTCATTTTTAGCTTTAATCCCCTGGAATTTTACAAAACGGTTCTATTAATTTTCGAAGTTAATCCGTTGTGATTAAGCAAGCTTAAGACAAGGAAACAGTCAGTAACATCTGGATAATCCCTACCGTCAGTTGGCTTGCCGGAAAAAGGCCTAGAGACCGAAGAAGGCTAAAAATGCTTTCAGATTACATCAGGTGCCTCCAGGTTTCTGTTGGGGTTGTCATGACCGTCACTCTTGGAGTGACTGCTTTTTTCTTCTTCTTTTTACGAATTTCACTTACAAGATTCTTAGTAGCCAAAAATGGTCTTTCTTTTTTCTTGTATCATTTTCCATATTTCTTGGTTGTAGAAAACGACTTTAGAAGGTCGGAAGCACAAATGAACGAGCATAAATTTTGGCCATTTTATCCACCATTCCAATCCTGATATAAGACATCTTATTCGCTCAGGCCTTCTTTAGAATCTGTCTCTATTTCTGAGATGAGGTATTGTAATTATTTACATTGTTCGGACTGTTGTCCTCATCTTTATTACCATATTCACCTTCAAAATCTATCTATATTTCTTTTACATTCTTCTTCAAAATGTTCTTCTTCAAAATGATGTTCTTCCAAATAATGGTTGTTTTTTATATCTTTATCCATATTTCTTGGTTCTAGAAAACGACTTAGACAGTCGGAAGCACAAATGAGCGAGCTTAAATTTTGTCCATTTTATCCACCATTCCAATCCTGATATACGACATCTTATTCGAAAAGATGCTAAAATAAAAAAAATAAAATGAAATAAAATAAAATAATAAAAATTAAAAATAACCAAATAGACTTCGTCAGGTAAATTAAATCAAACATTATTGCATATATCAGAAGTGGCCAAACTTGCATAATGTAAAAGCGATATTCGATAATGTTCAGAAGACAAGAACAAAATTTACACATACATTTTTGTCTATATCTCTGAGATGAGCTATTGTAATTATTTACATTATTTACATTGTTCGAACTGTTTTCCTCATCTTTATTGTCGTATACACAGCGTTACGATAAAGGGAGATTACTGAGACATCCGGAAGAGACATCGCACCGGAAACTAGAAAAGGAAATGAATGAAAAATTTAAAGTATGAAAGAAAGAGTAGATGAAGGAAAAAAGGAAATCAATGAAAAAAAAATATAGATATAAAAGGAAGATTAGATGAACGACCAAAAAAGAACTGAAATGAAAATGGAAGAAAAAGGACTCAGAAATATTAATATGTGGAGAACCAGTTGCGCGGCCTTGCTTTAACTTGGTAACTAATTAGAAGGATCAATATGGTGTATTAATGTTCAGACATTCTCCTCTAAAGTTACGAAGACTGTATCTCTCAATATTTCTGAGATGAGGTATTGTAATTATTTATATTATTTACCTTGTTCGGACTGTTGCCCTCATCTTTATTGCCATATTCACGACATTTCCGCCGTTGTACTCCCCGGACTTCTTCAGAATCTTCCTATATATCTGAGATGAGGTATTGTAATTATTTACATTATTTACATTGTTTCGATAGTTGCCCTCATCTTTATTGCCATATTCACGACGTTTCGGCCGTTGTACGCTCCGGACTTCTTCAGAATCTGCCTATATATCTGAGATGAAGCATTGCAATTATTTATATTATTTACATTGTTCGGACTGTTGCCCCCAGTTTTATTGCCATATTCCCGACGTTTCGACCGTTGAAAGCCCCGACCTTCTTCAGAGTCTGTCTATATATCTGAGATGAGGTATTGTAATTATTTATATTATTTCCATTGTTCGGACTGTTGCCCTCATCTTTATTGCGATATACACGACGTTTCAGGCGTTTTACGCACCGGCTTTCTTCAGGTAATTAGAATTTCTAACCGAACCCTTTATTTGGAACGATATACCCTGGTGGACGAAATAAACGGTTCAGTTTGAAATTCAATTGTATCGATTAAGAATAACTTATAAACAGAAAATACAGTGTAACCCGGATGTAAGAGAGTTGTCGGGACCGGAGAAGAAGTCTCTTATATCCGGGTTTCTCTTATATCCGGGTTTGGTCTATTTTATATACATACACAGGCTCTAATTTGGGACCAGAGAAAATCTCTCTTATATCCGGTTTCTCTTATATCCGGGTTTGGTCTATTTTATATACATTAACACAGGCTCTAATTTGGGGACCAGAAAATCTCTTATATCCGGGTTTCTCTTATATCCGGGTTTGGTCTATTTTATATACATTAACACAGGCTCTAATTTGGGACAGAGAAAATCTCTCTTATATCCGGGTTTCTCTTATATCCGGGTTTGGTCTATTTTATATACATTAACACAGGCTCTAATTTGGGACCAGAGAAAATCTCTTATAAAATTTCTCTTATATCCGGGTTTGGTCTATTTTATATACATTAACACAGGCTCTAATTTGGGACCAGAGAAAATCTCTTTATATCCGGGTTTCTCTTATATCCGGGTTTGGTCTATTTTATATACATTAACACAGGCTCTAATTTGGGACCAGAGAAAATCTCTCTCTTATATCCGGGTTTCTCTTTTCCTCTATATTCAATAGTTGGCTGATTAATCCATTTTCTAATTTATATATATATATATATATATATATATATAATAATGAGAAGCCACGTATACTTTTTTAATATGTATATATAGAAAAGTTTCAAATTAAAAATTATAATGTTTTATTTTATGAAAGTATTTATTTATTTATATATATATTTGATATTTCAAATTGTCCTCAATTTTTCATCAGAAATAACTGTTTGTTACAAATAAATTAAAATTACTGTTTGTTGGCAAGTAGCGTCCTTTCGAGAGACGCGGACGTCACGTGATATGGAACGTCACTGTTCAGATATTCCTAACTTAAATCTGTCATAAATATTTTAAAAATATTTTTTTACTATATCTAAAGAAATTGCTTAGCTATTGAAATATTTATAAAGATTTAAAACACCTAAGTCCCTATTCAACCCTAATTTATGTGTATTTAATTTTAAAATCCAATATATATATATATATATATATATATATATATATATATATATATATATATATATATATATAATGAAATGGACAAAGTCCGACAATTATTTTGAGACATTTTTTTATGTTTACACGTCCTTTTTATAGATACAAATATTTAAGTAAATGCTCTGTTTATAATAAACAGTATTAACGACATTTACCGGCTAGAATGTCTGAGAAATTTTCATAGAAAATATGCGTCCTCCGACAGGAATCGAACCTGTATCCTATACGGAACCGTCATTTAGCCTGACGTGCTTTAACAGAGGAGTGTTTCGGTTAGCAAGGTCGATTTACATTGTAGTTTAAAAACTGTTAAATCGACCTTGCTAACCGAAATGCTTTATTATTACCGATACATGTTCGATTCCTGTCGAAAGACGCATATTTTCTATGAAAATTTCTCGGACATTAAGGCCGGTAAATGTTGTTAATACTGTTTATTATAAACAGAGAATTTACTTTAATATTTTATCTATAAAAATAACGTATAAACATAAAAAAGTCCCTATATATATGTGTGTGTGTGTGTGTGTGTGTGTGTGTGTATGAAAAATATAAAGGTGTTGAATATGGAAACACTCGTGAACGTCGAAAACATTTTTCCTGTGCATAAAAATAAACTTACAGTAAGAAGAAACAGTCGAAAAAATCTTTTTTTTTCCCGTACAACAAAGGAAGTACACGTAATCTAAATTAAATTGCAGTCAAGCATGAATACGTAAGTCACTAGTTTTCTCAGCAGACGTGTCCATTCGTCTGTAAATGCGGGGATGGGTAGTAGGTAAATAGATAAAAGAAACAAAAATCTGTGTATGAAAGTTTGGGACACACGGAATTTATGTCTTCTGTTGTGTAGAATTTTTTTTTTCAAAATATTTATGATGAAAAGAAGGAAACGTTAGTCAGAGAACGAGGCATTAGCATGGATTTTCATTCTTCTTTTTTCTCTTACAGCCATTACGTTGGTAAACGTCACTATACTTATATTGTCCTTTCATGCAAATTTTTTATGCAAATATATATATATATATTTAGAATATATATATATATATATATATATATATATATACGCGTGTGTGTGTGTGTGTGTATGTATGTATGTATGTATGTATGTATAAATATAAAAGTGAATATTGAAGTCAACACTTAGAGGCGACAGGCTGTTTCATGCTAGGCGCAAATTTTTACTACATTAATAAAACACCGATTAAAATAAAAATAAAGAAATAATTATATAACATAAGAAATAAAAAAAAATAAATAAAAAACAAGCAAAAAAATCTAACCTAAATAAATAAATAAACAAATAAACGACATCCGCCAAAATAGATTACCCACAATGCACCACTGACACGTTTATATAAATAGCCGAGAAAGAAAACGAAATCTTGTGGCCTGAAACAGCCTGTCGCTTCTAAGTGTTGACTTCATTGTTCACTTTTATAATTACACACGCTCTACCTCTGATATTGCACACTTTAAGAGTATATTTCTTCATATATATATATATATATATATATATATATATATATATATATATATATATATATATATATATATATATGCCCAGATACACATATCTACTTTATTAATTAATGAATATCAAACACTTAAAATATCATAGGCAATAATCTTTATTTCATGAAATCTATAAAAATGTGTGTGTATGCTTCTGGAAAATTTATTTCGGTTGCGCTATGGGGAGGAAGTGTGAGTTTGTAAACAGTGAATAGTACGACTCATAATGCAAGACTCTTCGCTAAATCGAATCGAGTTCTCTCAGTCGGGTTTCGATCTTAGCTAGATGCGTCACACTGATGAGCTGTTATACAGCGAAAAAAATCTGTCTGTGAATGATATATATATATATATATATATATATATATATATATATATATATATATATATATTGAATGTTTTATGCGTATTTAAGTATAGATGTGTATGGATATATATGTATATATGTGTATGTATCTGCCTTTCATGCGTGCATACGTATATGTATTGATGCAGAAAATCGAAATGCATTTGATATATTTATATGTATATATATATATATATATATATATATATATGTATGGGTGCATGTGGAGATATGTATGTATGCGTGTGTATGTAGACATGTATGTATGCGTGTGTATGTAGACATGTATGTATGTGTGTATATGTAGATACATTTTTTTATTATAGATATGTAAATGAGTAGGTATATGTTTGTAATATAGATGGAGGTATGTATATATAGATAGGTGCAGGTGTGTGTTTAAAATAAGATTCAAATATAATTTCGGTTACTTTTTGAAGTAAAATCGTAATGTTAACAAATATACACTGGAGAATTAGGATTCCATTTATTTTACTTTTAATTTAAAGTACCACCGTACCCTGTTAAAATGTAATAAATACATCCTGCTGAATATACTTTACAAATAGAATAAACTAAGTTTCTCTGGATATCTTAATAATTAATAATTATTTTATTTAAATCTCTCGGGGAATTTAATTTAGATCACGTGGGTATTATATGAGGAACTTTTACTATTGTACGATAACTTCTAAATTTTTCGCTTAGTTCTGAATATTTTTAATGCACTATTTCTGAGATAAGTTTATAAAAGTATGTTAAATGGAATACGTATACATCAGATTCTTAGCCAGTAAGTGACACAGTGTTTCTTAACTCCCATTGACTTAACAAAATTTTCATTCAACCTCTAAATCAAAAGGCAACATTATGCAGCGTATGTCATATTAAATATGGCAACTCAAAATTATTTATTTAAAAATATGATTCCATCGATATACATAAGAGTTGTCATGTTTCAAAACAAGAGCCGAAAACTTCAGTATAATTATTTGAATTAAATTGAATTAAAGTACCAAGCTCTGTTCCATCTTCAAGCGAATTTATTTTGGGAATAACTAATTCTTGAAATTTACGCGTTTTTATTAGCATATACTTTAATAAAATTAAAATTACTATGGTAACGGCTAGAGCAATTATTTTAAAAAAGGGACGTAAGGGTTAATAATTTGTATCAATATCTCAGTTACATTCAAAGAGGTCAAGTCAGGGTAAGGTTGGAGTGTCTAAATTTAAAGCGGAATATGACCTCGACATCGTCTCGTCTGGTTAAGTGTCTATGGAGATTTATTTATTTTTTTATTTTAATTTGTTTTCCTGAAAGGGTTTTGCGTATATAAACAACTGTCATAATTAGCTAACATTTGTTTTTTTGTTTTTTGACGACTTCATAAAGGTTTTTCTTTCTTTATTTATTTATTATTGGGTAGGGCTTTTAAACATTTTATTTAGACTATGGAGTTTATAATTTGTATTTATTATTTAATTGTTTGTTTGTTTTTTATGCTAATTATCCAATGCGAAAATTTGATGATGTCGACCAAAAATCGTTAACTCATGTCTATTGTTTAATAAATTTCTAAATAATGAATATTTAGAAACTTGATAATGTTCAGTTTATCATGTAGGCATAAAGGCCATGGGTCATCCCAAGTTTTACAAGTTTGTTTATAATTTTTCATTTTACTTTTGGTGTTTTATTCATTTCCTTCAAATGCCAAAAATATTTAGATAGACATGTCTGATTTCTTTTATTTGTATTGTTGAAGGAGCTTTTATGCTGTCTCTATCTGGTTTTAAATTCATTCTTCCTAGCACTGTTTTTTTTTTTAATAATAACAAACAATACTAAAGAACTTTGGATTATTTGCCTAACAAGTTCTTTTCTATTTTCTATATACTTCCACACACACACACACACATACATTTATATATATATATATATATATATATATATATATATATGATTACACACACACACACATACATACATATATATATATATATATATATATATATATATATATGATAAAATATAGTCATGTGAGTTGAAGTGTTCAATATCAGGGATAGACCGTATGTAGATATAATTATGCATAATATACATCGTCTCTGTACAAACCAATATCATTTGTATTAATTTCATAGTATGCTGTAAGGTTGTATAATATAAAAAGGCCAATGAGATTCAGATGACTCAGCTGAGTCTAGTGATCCCATTGTGATGTCAAATTGGTCGCAAGAATTCTTAACCCATGGGCTTATGGTTATTAGAAACTCAACGAACTTCAAAATAGATAGAATTAGAAAGTTATTATATAAAGAATTTAAAAGCATGGGCTTAAAAATTACGGTTAGTACTAAATTAAAAAAAGTAGACGTCCTAGATATAACTTTAGATCTAAATAAAAATACATACACACCTTATAAAAAACCCAACACCAATCCTTTATATATACATCCTAAATCAAATCACCCCCTATCTATAATTAAACATATACCGTTATCTATCAGTAAACGAATTAGTACAAATTCAGCAAATAACAAGATTTTTGATAAGCATATCAATTCCTATAATAAGGCTCTAAAAGATAGTGGCTACAAAAACCCAAAACTAGCTTATATAAAAAATGAAAATGGAAAGCATAGAAAAAACAGATGTAGAAAAATTATTTGGTATACTCCCCCATATAACCAAATGGTAAAGAACAGATTAGGACATAAATTCCTCACATTAATAGTCAAGCATTTTTCTAGTGAAAGTAAACTAAGTACTATTTTCAATAAAAACACACTAAAATTAATTTATAGCTGTACAAAAAACTTAGAAAAAATCATTAAGAACCATAATGCTAATATCTTAAATAAACAATTATACCAAAACCAAAAAAGTTTAGACAATGGAAAAATTAAGATAAAAACTGATGGAAATAAACAAAAACTATGTAACTGTAGAAACTCTCAAAATTGCCCACTACAAAATAAATGTCGCACTGAATCATTAGTATACCAATGCAATATTTCTTCGATTGAAAGTCCTGATAACATAAAAATATATATAGGTTGCACTAGCCATGAATTCAAAAAAAGATTCATCCAACATCAAACTTCATTTAGAATAAATAGATATAAAAATCAAACATCTCTCTCAAAATATTTCTGGCATCTAAAAGAATCAAATAAAACACCTACAGTAAAATGGAAGTTAATAAGAAAAGCTAGAATTTGTAGATCATTAAACGACCCGTGTCCTCTATGCATACAAGAGAAACTATATATTACTAAGTTTATAAAAAATTAAAATTTACTGAATCAGAGAAATGAAATAGCTATTTTTTGCCGTCGTTGTCAAAAATTTTCCTTAAATAATATTTAGAAATAAAATTAAAAATGGGAGCTGGTAATAAACTTACTTGTATTCAATAAAAAAAAAATAATACTATTATTTTTGAATAATGTAAGTAATTCTATTTCATTTACTTGGTTTTAAAAAGAAATATAGTCTATTAGTAATTAAGAGCAAAAATATTTTAAAATAGTAGTAAAATAAAACGTAAAAAAAGAATATTTAAATATACAATTAAGAAAAAATGCCGAAAACCTTTTTGGCCGTTAATATGAAAAAAAAACAAAAAAAAAACAGACGACATGCATTTAACTGATGTCACAATTCGGTGAAAAATACACCCCTACCCTCCCTAAAATTAACCTCTTTTTCGAACATAAATAAAATGAACACGCTACAGCCGCTGCCTGAATGATTGGATTTCCCTGTCTCCTTGAAAACAGGAAATTATGAATTTATATGCGTTTAAAACTCAGTAAATTTAAAAACAAGTTATTCCAATATTCGCTTGAAGATGAAACGGAACAAATGCTTTTAATTTAATTAGATAAGTTTTAGCTTCCATATTTGAAACATGGTTATTACTGTGTAGCGAAAAAACATATTTTCAATCAGTTAATTTATAATATATATATATATATATATAATAATTTTGGCAATGATACCGTCCTTTTGGTTAAGCGAATATATATATATATCTTTCCACAAATAGCATATATATATATATAATCGACTATGTTAATTTGTACAGAAGCATGGTCTTTTTTGCTACAATTCTGTTACACTTGGGATATACAGATATACAATCTCCAGCTTCGTTCTGCATGGTTACTGTTTTTGTTATATCCTGAACTTGAATAAAGTTCAATAGTTTAAAAGAAAATAATGCTTTAGAATAATAATAATAATAATAATAATAATAATAATAATCAGGTTGTACGGTGTCGGCACCCACTGAATATAAAACCCGACATGACAGAGTGGGCCAATATCTGCACTGGAAAATCTGCAACTTCTACGGAAGGAAACTGAAAGAAACTGGTATGCACACCACCCAGACCCGGTTACGGAGATAGGACCTGTTACAATTCTATGGGACTACACAATACACACTGACATAACAATCAAGGCCAACCGGCCAGATATTGTTATTAAAGACCACAAACAAAAACGGTGCCTCCTTATTGACATGGCAGTCCCTGCTGACTTCAATGTATCTTTGAAGATATTCAAAAAGTTGTCAAAGTACAAGGACCTTGAAATAGAAATCTCGAAAATGTGGCATATGGGAACATCAACAATCCCTGTTGTAGTTGGAGCCCTAGGACTGGTTGGAAAAGATTGCAGTAGACTAATTGAAGGGATTTCTGGAAGTCCATGCCTCAAGGAGATATAAAAAATTGTTCTGACAAGTACAGCCTACACCTTACGAAGGTCTTTATCTATGTAATTTTTTTTTGTTTTTTTTTTTGTCAGTTGAAAGTGTCATGACGCCATTTCTAACCTTAGGTCCCTGAGCGGGACCCGGAAAGAAATGTGTAAACACCAGAAATCAAAGAAAATAAAAAATAATGATAATAATAATCGCAAGGAATCAAGTCACTGCCATGGGTAACCCAAAGTCCTGACATGAATCTAATAGAGCATGTCTGGGAGCATCTTGAATGAAAACTTGTAGAGCGTGCCACCAAAATCACGTCAGTGGCAACCATTAAAATAACATTGATTGCTAAAGGAGTGGCAAAATAGGGATCAGACTATTAATGATAACTTGATCAAATCCATGAAAAATGAAATACAAGGACTGAAACTAGAAAATGGAGGAAATACTCCATACTAGTTCCAAATGCTCTTTATTTACGATGTGTTGGGATTACGTAATTAAATTTTGAAATTGCATGTAGTTTATTTCTCCTGGCTAAAAACATTTTCTTAGGACATCGTTCACCCAAAAGGATACTTCGCCGATTATTACAATGTTAACCTATTCAACTCTCGGGTTAAGCGTTCATTTCCCCACATATTCTCATAAGCTGTCCCTCTTAGCCCTTATCCATAGCCTCTATTTCAGTGGAACTTTGGCCTTTTACAGAGTGAGCATTATTGTAAAAATAACTGTCTGACAGAATTGGCGTCGATCACATTCCAACTGCCGTAACGCAATTGTTCTGATGAACTTTCGTCTTTGGTACATCGACTTTAAGAATTTATGCGCACTACTAGATTTGCAGTAAGGTCTCACCATTTTACAGTTTAAATAACTAGATGTAACGGTAAGTTCTATACTAACAGTATCTTCTATCGCACTTCCCGCCTGTGGAACTCACTTTCAGCTTCTTGCTTTCCAATCAAATTTGACTTTGAAAGATTTAATTTTATCTTCTGTCTTCTAAATTTCTGTTCTTTTAATTTTTTCTCTCTTTAATTATTATTTTTTAATTATTTTTCCATATTCTTTCATACTTAATAGATCATGTGACGTAGTGACTTTATTGCGTTGCTTGGGGTGAAATGATTAAAAATGAAAGCGGAAAATTTAATATAAGTTAAGTTAGGCCAGTTTATGCTACAGGTTATAAAAGTGTTAAGGTATTCTACATAGGTTCAAATACGCTCAATTCTCATTGTATCCACTGATAGGCGGGGATAATATTGTTCGTGTGGATATATAGTAGATATGAAGAGATACGTACATATATACATATACTGTGTGCATTCTAGAGCCCTCATTCTTATTGCGATTCCTTGCATTAGTAACCTTCAATTCTGAATGTCTATTGATTTTGAATGAGGCTAGCCCTATTAGAAACTCTTTTTTACATGGGGTTCATCCTGTATAAGGCCCGGGGCCCACTCGAGATAGGGGTTACAGAGTAAGAGGTAGTTTATGCGGATAGGAAAGAAAGATAACGGTTAACCGAAGATTTGTACAGTTTATAGTTTTAGTGATCGGGAAACCATCATCTTGGGAATCTGTTCCACAGGGCAGTGACTCGCAGGAAGTAGCTCTGTCTGTCTGTCTCTTTCTTTCTCTCCCTCTCTGTATATATATATATATATATATATATATATATATATATATATATATATATAAGGGACTCTCCGGTCAACGTATGAGGATCCGACAGCGTATTGATTCAGTTATGAAATTTTGTGCGATAATCATAAGTAGCATTTAAGACCCGCTAGTGATTTACAAAGGAAGCCACATATGAAGCAAGTGTGAGGATTGTGAGATGAGATCAATGTTAGATTGGCTGACCTTTTAGATCTTGCTCTCGCTTCTTGAAGATGATTCAGAAAAGCAGATTAAAAATTGCTGAGTCCACTAAAACACGTTGATCTCCATTCTACCCGCTCCAAGGCTTGGCGCTCAAGGGTGATATATGGTATATTGACTGCTGACAAGTTGCTTTTCAGCTTGTCTTTGTGTCTAAGCCATGGGCGTCCTACATTCCTGTAGCCCTGATCTAACTGGCTGTACATTAGGATCTTGGGTATCATTGTCATCAGACTGAGACTGTAACCTATCTATCTATCTATCTATCTATCTATCTATATATATATATATGTACGTATCTGTTCATATCTACTACATATCCAACACTCTTTTCTTTGTTTTCAAGTTAAATATTCTGTTTCTCAACACTTTGTTTCGCTTTTAGAATACTTTCTTCATTAGTTCAGCCCTTCTTTGATGTTTCAGTGTGGCCTTTTCCATCCTCTTTTAGAACACTTCATCAGATATTGAAACTGCTTGTGCCTTCTTGATGTTGACGTCTCCAATTGGCATCACGCAACTTGGGTTGCTTCTTGATTGTTACGGCACGTAATCTTGTTGAGAATGCGTTCCAACAGCGACCTTCGAAAACATTACCATAAATATGGTTGTTAAGTTGAAACAGGTGTTTCAATATACAATGGTGCTAATTACTACATTGGCGCCGTATTTAGATTATAAACAACAAAAAAAGAACTATAACTCGATTAAAATTCTTTGATATGTTTCTGTGAAGAATCTCAAAAACTACAAAATACAAATATTATCTAAGCTAGAACAATTTTATAGAATTTGTATAATAAACTAAATTGATTTTATAATTAAATTTAGCGTTTCCTAAGCCCCAAAACCTAGATAATAAATTTTCCTCAAGAAAATTTAATCTGGGATGTTTTTTTTTTTTTTTGTTTTTTTTTAAAGTTTTCTGGTACTTTGTTTAATTAATGTTTGTAATATTCAATAAAAAGAAACTGGCATTTTCGAAACCGGAATAAAAGCATGATAATTACTTATTATATTCTTTGACAAAAATAGATATTTCTGGAATAATTCTGCTTGAGTTATATTAATTAATATTTCTAAATTTTCCGTGTAACAAAGATGTTAATCTGACAATTATATAAATCTGATTCCTTTTCTTTAAATCGTGTTAAGTATTTTTTGGATTCAGGAAATTTTGTTGAATGATCTTAGAGGAAATATTTATGTTATTTTCAAAAAAAAATATTTCTGTTTTAATTACAATCTTGTCAGTTAGAAAATTAATCATTCAAGATATTTGAATACATGAGATTATTGTTATTTTTTTTTCAATTAAAGTCGATGCATAAATTCCAGATATACAAATATGAAGATTGCCAATTCCCTTGTATGAACAGAGCCCTCAAATAGGTCGCCGAGAATGAGATTGTCCTCCCCGCTAAATCCAGTAAGCACAATGGCATCCGCCTGATTGCTGACGATCTGCATGAGACAGCTTAGATTCAGTGATAAAAACAAGGCAAGGTATTTGGAGACTGTCTTTGACCCACACATTTCGAGTAGTCAGATAGTAAGGCAAGGGCGATGTAGTTGATGCCCGAAATTTATCAAAATGATATGATATCCAGACTCGGCTTCAGTCACTGTCACATCACTGTCAATGTTTCTCATTGGTTTTTTGCTTTGAGAATGCCCACATTGGACGAAACGCGTCAGCAACTAATACAGTTTTCCTATTGTCATATATATATATATATATATATATATATATATATATATATATATATATATATATATATATATTAGTTTCATTAAAGTTTCATGACTGATAGGGGCAAGACAATCACTTTTGCCATTTTAAACTGTGGTCATATGTATTATTTTTTTTTTATCTGAATAAAAAAACACCATTCAGGTTAAATATTTGGATGACCTCTTCTCGATAGTACCCAGATTTATTTAAAAATTTAAGCGTGGTACTAGACTGGTGTGGCGGTCTCAAAAATGTAAAGTCTAGCTTGCTAGTTGTAACCGTAAATTCTATGCTGATAGTTTCTTTTCTCGCACTTCTCGCTTGTGGAAATCTCTTCAGGGTCCTTACTTTCCAGCCAACTTCGAACTTCAAAAATTAAAATCAATGTTAATCGCTATCTACTGTCCTCCTGGTTACTTTTTTCTTCCTGTTCCTTATTAATATTTATATTCCTAATTCTTCCACATCATGTAACCCCTTGTATTTTAGTGGCTTTACTGCCTAGCTTGGTGTGATACCATTATATATATATATATATATATATATATATATATATATATATATATATATATATATATATGTAGTCAGCATCCGCAGAGAGACTGTTTCGCTGTATCATATCACAGCTCATCAATGTCGCTTTACATCTGAACCCTTCAAGCCGGGACCGAACCCGAGCAATATGGCATCAGTCGGAGAATCTAATTCGTAGGCTATCAGCGTCTGGTAGAGAGAAAACCGAATTTTTACGTATTTATTTATTTATTTTTCATAAACACACCAGTCGCTTAGAGAACTCACTGCAAGTTGGAGAGTCTTGCATTATCAGCTGTAATAGTGACTGTTTACAAACCTACGATTTTCTCCCACAGTGCTCGACCGATTTAATTATTTTTCGTGTGTGGTGGGGGGTTAGACAGACATGGAGAGAATACTACTATTATTACTACTACTGCTACTACCAAAAATAATAATATAACATAATATTTGGAAAATATCTATACATATATTTATATGTAATATTTATAATACATGTAGGTTTACAGGGAATTATTAAAATTGTTTTAATTTCATGTTACTTTTAGAACAAATAGCGTTACTTTACCCGGTTTCACTTTGGGATTTTCGAAAATGTTTATTAGATTAACACTTGCCGATGTTGAAATCCAGAATTAAAGAAAAAAAATCAAGGGATATAACTGTTTTTCTCGCTTATGGTAAGAAAATTATGATATAATCTTATTTGAGGGACGTACATCTGGTTATGCAGTGAACTGGGTTTTGATTCAAACTTGATGACGCTTAATAATAATTCTCTGTAAGCATATATATATTATAAATATTATATATAAATATGTAAAAAGATTAAGTCGTTTTGCCAAATATTATTATTATTTTGTCTTGTAGCCTCTGTCTATCTGTTTATTATCTTCTATATATATTAATCAGTATGTACAATGGAAAGTGAAATAGTTCTGGAAAAACTTTATTTATTGTTTGTGTTGTAAGAATCTGCACACTAAAATAAGTTCACATCATTTTCATGTTAGGGAGGCGACAGGTCTAGCTAATACAGACTGCAAGCATTTTAAACCGGTGTCAAATATAGTAATGCTTCTTTCAGGACACCAAAAATAAAAAAGCTAAGTCGTCATTGACACCATGTCTTTCATTATAACGGAAAATCGGAACGAGGCTTCAGTTGGTTAAAGTTGCACACTTTCAGGATTTAGAATTTTCTAGCTTTACTTCTTGCAAGCAATGTGCACTTGTTTTTTTTCTTCTTCTTTAATGCAAGATCTAAAACAATCTCTTTTCAACATTTTTTTTAGCGTTTCACCCCAAGCAAGGCGGGAAGCCACTAGCACGCAAGGGGTTACAGAAAATTTAGAGCAAGATCAGATAGGAGTGATAGAGGAAAAGATGAGGGAAGGATAGTGGATAGATCAAGACAACTAGAGATATCGATTGACATTACATTAGAATAGCTGGAGATTATAGCTCTCAGGGAAACTGGAATAGGGAAGGGAGTTCCACAGGCGAGAGGTACGAGACATGAAGCTATTGGAGTAGAAGAGACGGCTATGTTTATGAGTTTCGCCAGTGAAAGGGTGAGAGCGGGATGCCAGTCTCGTAGGGCGCTTGAACTCATGAAGTCTGGGAACCAGCGAATGCAGCTCCTCGGAGCAATTGCCATGAAAGTATATGTAAAACAGACAGAAAGAGACGACGAGATGCCAGATCACGGCCAATTATATTGCATATCTGCCTCTGGAGCCTATCAAGAACCCCGAGACTCCAAGGGTTTTGGTGGTAGGCCCCTATAACAATATATAGTCTGAAACTACATTACCCAGGGTACTTGGAGAAGTATATTTCATTTAGAACAAAGGGGGGGGGTCTACGGGGACACAAACACCTGCCTGATTTTTTTTTCCATTTGATATAAATCAAATTTAAATTTGTGCAAGGGAATCAATATTAGGGTACTTGGATAAGTATATCTCATTTTGATCAAATAAGTAAGTGGTAGTGTTCCCGGTTTCACAAATCCCCCATTGAATTTTTTCCCTTTGATTTAAATTAAATTTAAATTGGAACCAGGGAATGACTTCCTGGGTAATTGGGTACGTATATTTAATTTTGAACAAAGGGGGTCGACGGAGAAAGCCAATTAAAAATTATTTTTCCTTTGATTTAAATTAAATTTAAATTTGAACGAGGGAATGACGGCTAGGGTACTTGGATAAGTACATTTCATTTTGATCAAAAGGCCCCCCCCCGGGTTGCAGTGGTGGGGAAATCCCCATTTAATTTTTTGCGTGTTCAAGTTTCGCACGCAGTTTTCTTTTAGTTTAACGCCACACCTTTTATCTCCCATATCACCCTCACTAGCTACGGGTTAAATAACAAAAAGGATTTGGGTGAAAGACTGAGATGGTTGGTTGGTTTTATCGGTATATCAACAGCTATGGGTCATTTAATGATAGTTCGTTTTGATTTGTTTTGTTTTTGGGCATCCCTACCTCAATGTGTTATTTAATGCCGACAAGATTTTTATTGCTGGTAATATTTTTTATCTATCTATCTGTCTGTCTATCTATCTATCTATCTATCTATCTATCTATCTATCTATCTCAATGTATATTGGTTTAGTTTGATTTGTTTTACGGCATATCAACGTCAATGGCTTATTTAATGCCGACAAGATTTTTATTGCTGGTAATATCTATCTATCTATCTATCTATCTATCTATCTATCTATCTCAGTGTATATTTTGGTTTGGTTTGTTTTACGGCATATCAACCTCAATGTGTCATTTAATGCCGACAAGATTTTTATTGCTGGTAATCTATCTATCTATCTATCTATCTATCTATCTATCTATCTATCAGTATATATTGGTTTGGTTTGGTTTGTTTCACAGCATATCAATCTCAATGTGTCATTTAATGCCGACAAGATTTTTATTGCTGGTAATCTATCTATCTATCTATCTATCTATCTATCTATCTATCTATCTATCTATCTATCTATCTCAGTATATATTGGTTTGGTTTGGTTTGTTTTACGGCATATCAACCTCAATGGGTTATTTAATGCCGACAAGATTTTTTATTGATGTTAATATTCAAAAAAATGTATTGCTGGCAAAATCCTTTTTTTTTTTCAGAAATGTATTGCTGGTAATGATTTTTTCCCAAAAAAATATTGCTGATATGAAAACCTATATTTATACTTTCGTAGAGTTTTGACCACTTTTGGTCGGTGAACTATTTACCCATAGTTGGGACCCTGACAGGTGCCAACCACATCACCACTTACATCTGTCCACCTAACTCCACAGAATGCAACATTCTTGATTATTACGTGTAGGGCGCAGTTGAGCAGAAGACCAACAAAACTACTTGTAAGATCGAAGATGAACTGAAGGCAAAGATTATGGGATCATTCACTAACGTAAACAAGGAGACTGTCCAGAAGAGTTGCAGGAGATTCCGAAGTCGTCTGTAGTCGCTGGTTGAAGCCAAATTTGGTAAATGTATCTGTTAAAATGAGAAGTCAGTGCTATTTTCATTTTTGCGCAATTTAGACGATAATTTATCCATCGCACCCAGTATATAGCGTGTAGACAACACTATTTTAGAGAATTTAACAAGATCAGTTTCAGGTTTCAAGAGGAAATTTCAGAAATACATTCACGCACGCGCACACACGCACAGACCATCACACCATCAAAACACACACACAAAGACATATATATATATATATATATATATATATATATATATATATATATATATATATATATATACAGGTGACGTAATATAAATATTGTTATGGTCCAAGTTCCTTGTACCACGGTGATGTTCAAAGGTTAGAACCATTGAAAGCATAACACGAACACAGGTATGGAATACAAAGATATATTACAACAGAAATATAATACAAAAAGTAGAAGTATTAGTAATGACTATCAGATTTGGTTAGAGTGAACTATGTTGTCTCGACAAGTATCACTATTCAATGTCCTTACAATATGCTCTCAATTATCTCTCCTCGTCTTACAAACTCCTGATACCTCTTGAGAGGCGCAGTATTTATAATGTCAGGAATAGTCCATTATTATTATGGGTAAGTTCCTTTATAACAATATATATATATATATATATATATATATATATATATATATATATATATATAACAATATATATATATATATATATATATATATTCAGTTGTATGGATATGAGTTTGTGACCCTGGGTCTCACGGGATCATCAGACAAACAAAAAAAGAGAACATTCTGTAACTGATATTTGTGCAAGAATGTTATCATCATAGCAAGAGGTAAAGAATTGACAAATTCGCAAAAGAACTGATTGTCATACTATAGAAAGAAGGTAAAAGTTACAAGAAAATCTTAGACAACCTGAATATTCCATTTACTGCCACTAGTTCATTTATTGCAAGTTATAAAAATAACTCAAAACTTTTGAAAACCAAAGAACATTGCTCCACGGAAAATTCCTTCGCGATCTTCGAGAAGGAATTTACGCGGCAAATAAAACAGTCAAATGGATACTCGTCAAGAGTTTCAGGATGATTTTCTTTCATCAAAAATCTGTGTCACTAAATGGACAATAAGCAATGACATTCATAGGAACAATCTAAAATCACGCTCCTCTCGGAAAACTCCACTGCAATTAAAAAGGCAGAGATGCTAGGTTGAAATTCGTTCGTGAAAATAAGGATAAGGAAAAATCGTACTGAGAAAGCGTATTACGGACAGACGAAACCAAAATTGAGTTGTTTGGGCGTAATTCGAAAAATCATGTATGGAGAAAAGATGGCGACAAAAATCAAACGAAACAATTCCAACAGTGAAATTTAATGGTGTGGGCATCATGTTCTGGGGTGTTTTTTCTGCAACATATCAGTAATAGATGTTAGAATGATTGACGCAGCATATCAAAATATTTTGGAAGCAAATTTAATGATTTCGGCTGAACCACTTGAACTTCCTCCAGATCGGCTTTTTCAACAAGATAACGATCCTAAGCTCACTGCAAAATCTACGAAGAAATGGCTTGCTGAATATAATGTAAATAGGCTAAAATGGCCGAGTCCGTCCTCAAATTTAAACCCAATCGAGAATCTGTGGCGTTATTTGAAAACTAAAACCCAATCGAGTGTTCCCACTAACATCCCGGATCTAATGACCATATGCGAAGAAGAATAGGACAAAATAACTACTAAAATTTGCACCTCATTAATTGACGACAACAAGAAGGGGTTGGTTGCTGTAGAAGTGAGTAATGGCTATTCTAGAAAGTATTAAAAGTGGATTATGTATTCTTTTTTGTATTGTATGAATAGTTTTTTTCACACATTAAAACGGATAAAAAGGATTTATTTCTATTAGATCATTTTTTTTTGTTTCCTATGAATTCAAACAAAAGAACAGTTCAAACATTGAAATTTAGTGGTAGCAGCATCATGGTTTGGGGATTTGTTTTCCGACAAAAGGTACTGGCAACATATTAATAATAGATGGTAGAATGAATGCCACATCGTATCAAAATATTTTGGAATCAAATTTAATGATTTTGGTCTTCCTCCAGATTGGCACTTTCAACAAGATAATGATCACACTGCAAAATCTACAAAGAAGTGGCTTGCTGAAAATAATGTAAATATCCTGAAATGGCCGAGTCATTCCCCAGATTTAAACCCAATCGAGAATCTTTGTCGTTATTTGAAAATTGCCATCCAATCGCGAAACATCCCGAGTCTGAAGAACATATGCGAAGAAGAATTTAGCAAAAAACCATCTAAAATTAGCAAATCATTGAGAACTACAGGAAGAGGTTGGTTGCTATAAAAGTGAATAATGGCTATTTTACAAAGTATTAAATGAAGATTATGTATTCTTTTTGTATTGCACACATATTTTTTATCCTTTAAAGAGGATAAATGAGATTCATTTCTATTAAATCAAATATTTGTCTGTTTTCTATTCATATTTAGTTATTATGAATTTGTGTTCAGTTAATTCTATGAAAAGTATATTTATTCATTAGTTGGAAATACAATAAATTAAAATTTCTATTTGCAAGAATATTTGTTCCCCCTCTCTCCCTTCTTATATATATATATATATATATATATATATATATATATATATATATATATATACAGATAAGAAACAATTGCTTATTTAATGTTTATTTAATTTTGTTTTTTTATAATTTCCATTCACAAATTTGAATATAAATTGTGCAATTTCAGCTGAAGAAGTATTTCCTTCTCTGTCTGTCTCTCTGTCTATCTCTCCTTCTCTCTCTCTCTCTCTCACTCTCTCTCTCTCTCTTACACACACAATCCCTCGAGGTTTGTCTCTCTTTGCTCATCAACTCTCTTCAATAGTTCTGTTTACACTTTCTCTTTCTCCCACTCTTATATTCTCACACTTTCTCTCGCATGTGTTTTCTATTCGGTTTCTCTCTTGCACTCTCCCACTCTCTCTCTACCTATTCACATATCTCTTTCTCTCTGATATTACCAATACGTTCGCTGAGGAGAAATTTCTCATTTCCTGTGATTTAGTTGTACAATGAATACCAACGTAAAGTATTTACCATTTATTTATAAATTTTCTACCTTAACAGTTTGATTTTCTTGCTTTCCGGATAAGTTGTCCAATGTATAATGAATCCTTTTTCCGTTTACCAAATAAAAACCAATACGAAATCGCAGACAAAGAGACAAAATACTAATCTCTGAAGGCTATCTATCTATCTATCTATCTATCTATCTATCTATCTATCTATCTATCTATGCTTGCTCATATCTATCTATCTATTTATCTATCTATTTCAATCTGATCCTTCCTTCCTATCTATCTATCTATCTATCTATCTATCTATCTATTTCAGTCTGTTTCTATCTATCTATCTATCTATCTATCTATCTATCTATCTATCTATCTATCTATCTAAGCTTGCTCCTATCTATCTATCTATCTATCTATCTATCTATCTATCTATCTATCTCAGTATATATTGCTTTGGTTTGGTTTGTTTAAGATCTATCAAACTCAATGGGTTATTTAATTCCGACAAGATTTACGTATTTAGCACCTCTACTTCAGAGTTTCGTAGACGAATCTTTGTATTCCCTCCACTCGTCAGGAGATATAAACAAATACTTGTCAGTTTTCTCAATTTCGTTATTTTTATACGAAGTTTTAAAATAATATAATTGATGCGCATTTTCCTTGGTATTACGTTGATTTTTCTTGTGGCAGTGCGTGCGTGTGTGTATGCATGTGTGCGTATGTCTATACGTGTGTGTATGTGTCCAAGTGTAGTCGGCATTTTAGTCCTTTCTGGTTCATCTTTCTTTGTCTTAATGCTGTATAGATTTTCTGAAGTGTTTTATTAATTTTATATCATCATTTGGAATAGTCATATATTGTCTGGGTTCGTGCATGCCTGTGTGTGTTATATCGATAAACACTTATTCCAACATGTACTTATCAACATTAGTTTGATATGAAGTTCCACTCTACTAGTTTTGATGCGACATAATGTAAGGTTATTAACAGAAAGAGGACAATGTAAGATACGAACTACAATTTAACTGGGAGTTGGTACAGCAGACAATGGAAAATATGACACCGAAAATCGGAGCTCCCGAAATTTAAACGCAAGAAACAGACAAATTTGGTGAGAAAGGCAAAGAGTACATTATTTACATTATTCGGACTATTGTTTTCATCTTTGTCGCCATATTTATTACAGCGTTTCGGCCGTTCTACGCTCCAGTGGTTGGAATGTCGAACTTAACCCTTCATTTCGCTCACTGGGGTAGACTGTTCTAGTTCCACGTCAGTTATTTCCTGTTAATTTCCCTCTCCGCTGCCTAAACCAGGTATTGAACTCACACACTTTGGGCCCTGTCACTGGATCTAACTAACGTCTTTATCCACTGTTCTATGTGTTCTTGAGGACATCTGTGTATGGATTTCTGGGTATTATAAAACTAATGTCTTCAGCAACCATTTTTATCAGTGCTCATATAGCAATTTTTTGCTGTTATCATTGAAACGTTGTAATAATAAATATGGCGAGAAAGATGAGGACAATAGTCCAAATAATGTAAATAATGTACATCATACATAGATGCTGAAGGCAAAGAGTGTAGCAGGCTTTTTTTCTTTTTTTAATATCGACATGCTATATGGCAGTGAACGCTGGGCAATTTCCTTAAAGATGTGGAAGAGACTTCAAGCAACAGAGAATGTTGAAGTAAAATAGTTGAAGGAAAAGGATGTTTAGATTATATTGGATGGAATATGTTTGCTTATCTCGAATTTGGAGGCACAAAGGGGGTAAACTGCACGCGTTTAAACAATTCTGTATTAATTAAAACTTTTTTTTTAAATATTTTCCAGTAAAATTCATCGTCTGTTAATATTTATATTAAAGATGGAAGGCAAATCATCTGGTTGTACTTTGCTGAGAAACCCGCACACAAAACAAGCATTATAAACTTGTAATTCAATACTCCTTATGGGAAGGTGGAATGGCCGCTAAGGTTGCGCTAAGTTATTAGGGTGGTGCAAAAAGAATGACGTAATAATGTCGTTTTTTGACCTTAAAAAATACGTCAAAAAACGACATTATTACGTCATTATTTTTGCACCAACCTAATATTTTTTTTTTAAATAACCAACCTGCAAACTACAAAAGAATTAGAAAATGTCGAAGTTATGAGGAACGCAGGAAGGAGAATGCAACATTTGCCTACAATCAGAAATTGGGTGGCGATATTTCTGGGACACATAATGAGGAAATTGGGTTTAGATGATAAGATACACATTGGGCATACTGAGGGAAGAGAAATTAGAGGGAAACTGCGAGCTTGTCTAAATGTATGGTAGTATATGAATGAGGAGCGATAATCAGGGGACATATTCTGCTTGAAGATATGGAGGGCCATGATCGCTCGCCCCTTGAATGGATACGGCAAATAAAAGAGGAAAAAAATATTAAAAATCATGATTTAATTAAGTGTATTAACAAAAAAAAAATGCTTATCTTGGGGTCATTTGTTAATACAAATTCTGCCTCATTAAAAGGCGTATATCTCTTTTTAACTCAAGACACACGCACAGACGTGTATATATATATATATATATATATGTAAGCAAATGTAAATGGATATAGATCCGACAGAATGAAGAAAAATTTGGAAAAAAAACAAACAAAAATCCTTAAATGCAATTATGTTGTTTAAAATGAATGAAATGTCGACGTCTGACGTTTCGGTTTAATAAACCTTCTTCATACACATAAAAATTTTAGATCCTAATAGAATTCTTTTCATTTTCTTTTTCATTCAAAATAATCAAAAAAATTTTAGGAATACGTTTTGAAAGCGTCGCCCATTTGACGACAACGTGACCATGCTAAACGGAAAGCTGATCATTTTAAAAATTTTCAGTTATCTGTTTTGGATAAGACTTGTTTTCATGTCCATCGTCTTTGTCAAATTGAACTGAATTGTATTTTAATGAATATTGTCCTGAAGAAGGTTTATTAAACCCGAAACGTCAGACGTCGACATTTCATTCATTTTAACAACATAATTGCATTTAAGATTTTTGTTTGTTTTTTCCCAATTTTTTTCATATATATATATATATATATATATATATATATATATATATATATATATATATATATATATATATATATATAAATTGTGGTTGCTCCTGCACGAAACCTTCACCACTATAATCAAATCTCATGTGCCGGTGTCGGGGCTGTCGGTTTCCAGGAAACTGATCTGCTTGACCCTCATACGTCGAATCTCGACGGGAGAGTCGATTATATATATATATATATATATATATATATATATATATATATATATATATGTATGTATGTATGTGTATATATATATATATATATATATATATATATATATATATATATATATATATATATATATAAAGATAAAGGAAAACTTATCTTAGCAGACTAATTTCGTCTTATGACGGACGAAACGCGTTGGCTAAGATAAGTTTCACTTTTATCTTTATTACTATTGTCCTGTTACAGATATACGATATCGGACATTTTTGCTCTCACACGTACACACACACACATATATATGTGTGTGTTTTGTGAGTGTCTATGTGTATACGTATGCGTAAAAAATGTCAGATATCGTATATCTATTTACATTTACACGTACACACACACACATATATTTGTGTGTGTGTGTGCGTATGTGTGTCTGTAAGGTTCTAACAATGTCATATGGGATAAATTTAATTGCATATAAACTACAATTATATTCGTCTATGTATAGACTCATATCTGAAGAAATTTATATATATATATATATATATATATATATATATATATATATATATTATATATATATATGTAATTGCGTATGTTTGTGGCTGGTTATTGATGAAAATGTAAAATATCTTTTGGCATAAAAGAATCGGATGTATTGCTGTTGCTATGGTAATGCCCTTCGACCTTGTCTGTCGCAAGCTGTCGGCTATTTTTTCTCTCGTGTGACTGTTTATCAACCCCGTCTTGTCCGTCAACCCAAACGAACTCTTCGAGCTCGCACCTTCCCTCAAATACCGACCCCCTCCTTGTTGTCAAAAACCCTGCGGAAATCATCTTGTCTCTTTTCTCATTGTCTCGCTTTGCCACTCACTCGAATTCTAGCCTTGAATTCTTGTTACTCTCATTTGCCAACTCTCTCTCTCTCTCTCTGTCAATCTCTCTCTGTCTCTATCTCTCTCTCTCTTTTAAGCTTGTCTTTCAACTTTTTTTTCCTTCTCATTTTCACCTCTCTTTCGAGTTCCCTGTTCTGTGTAAAATTCAGTCAATGTCTATATCTTTCATTTCTCTCTCTCTCTCTTTTTCTCTGTCTGTCAGTCTGTCTGTCTGTCTCTCTCTCTCCATTTCTCTCCATCTAGTATCGTCGCCATTTCCGTTTCGTGTATTTTCCCGCCTTATCCATCGTGTAACTTCATCGATCTGATCATATTTCTCTCTTTCTGTACTGATGTCAAATCTTGTTGTTGTTGTTGTTGTTGTTGTTGTTGTTGTTGTTCTTCTTCTTCTTCTTCTTCTTCTTCTTCTTCTTCAACGACTTCTTCTTTAACAATTTTGAGCAACTTTTTCCTCATCTTAAAAATACTTATTATTATTATTATTATTATTATTATTATTATTATTATTATTATTCAACTTCTTCCTCTTCCATGAATTCTTCAACGACTACTTGTTCTTTTTCACCGACTTCTTCAAAGTCTTTCCTTTTTTTCTCTAGAATACGTTTTCTCTCGCCTTCTCCCTGAAAATGTATCCCTTACTCTCTCTACTGGTTTTCCGTCTGACCATTTCTTTGTCTCTTTAATATTCTTTCACTGCTTCTATCATTTTTTCTACTCTTTCCTTCTCTCACCTCTCTCATCTCTCACCCTCTCTCTCTCTCTCTCTTGCTCGCTATTATTACGTTCACTCTATCAATAGAGAGCATCGTTTCCTCAATCTTTTTACCCTTGTGCCACCCTCGAAGGAGTTTTCATGCCGCAAGTATCTCCTGCACAGATATTATTATATACAGTGTAACCCGGATATAAGAGAGTTGTCGGGACCGGAGAAGAAGTCTCTTATATCCGGGTTTTTCTTATATCCGGGTTTGGTCTATTTTATATGCATTAACACAGGCTCTAATTTGGTACCAGAGAAAATCTCTCTTATATCCGGGTTTCTCTTATATCCGGGTTACACTGTATATAAAATAAGTGTATTAGTGTATATATATGTATATATATATATATATATATATATATATATTGTGTAACCCGGATATAAAAGAGTTGTCAGGACCGAAGAAGAAGTCTCTTATATCAGGTTTCTCTTATATCCGGGTTTGGTCTATTTTATATACATTAACACAGGCTCTAATTTGGGACCAGAGAAAATCTCTCTTATATCCGGGTTTCTCTTATATCGGGTCTCTCATATCCGGGTTACACTGTATATAAAATAATTGTATTAGTGTATATATATATATATATATATATATAGTGTAACCCGGATATAAGACACTTGTCGGGACCGGAGAAGAAGTCTCTTATATCCGGATTTCTCTTATATACGGGTTTGGTCTGTTTTATATACATTAACACAGGCTCTAATTTGGGAACGTAGAAAATCTCTCTTATATCCGGGTTTCTCTTATATCCGGGTCTCTTATATCCGGGTCACACTGTACCATTATCAATATCTCTTTCTTTCATATTTATATCGTAGTTCATGCGATAAGAGAATATATAGACACTCGAGTGAGTCACTCAATGATATATATATATCCGCCATGTTCAGGTCTCACACTGACGCCGAATTAACTTCGCTAAATTTCTTAACTATGATCGTCATAAATTTATATAAGACGTTTGAAGTCATTATTATAATAAGCAAGGAAGAGAGAGTGGGAGAGTGGAAGAGAGAAAACGAATAGGAAACATATGCGAGAGAAAGTGTGAGAATATAAGAGAGGGAGAAAGAGAAAGTGTAAACAGAACTATTGAAGAGAGGTGATGAGCAAAGAGAGACAATATGCCGTACGAGTATAATAAAATTACGAAGAAAAGTTCTAACAAAAACGACACAAATATGTATTTGCCTATTTATCACCGTTTCTCACAAGACAGCTAGCGACCTTTTGCGAAGCCCTAGTGTTCTGAGGAACACCGGTTGAGACATACTGATCTCGAATATATACAGTGTAACCCGGATATAAGAGAAACCCGGATATAAGAGAGGTTTTCTCCGGTCCCAAATTAGAGCCTGTGTTAATGTATATAAAATAGACCAAACTCGGATATAAGAGACTTCTTCTCCGGTCCCGACAACTCTCTTATATCCGGGTTACACTATATATATATATATATATATATATATATATATATATATATATATATATATATATATATTTGGTTGGATTGATGTGAGGTTGTGATCCTGGGTTTCACGCTTTTGCGATCGTCAGACAAACTGATTAATTTTTTAAAAAAATTGGGTTTATGTAGATTGCGTGTATTAGTGTTATTATGGGAGTGGGGGTGGGAATCGTCGTCGTGATGTCATCGTGCTGACGCAAACATAGATGCATGTCCGTACACCCGATGAGGTACGCAGACACACATACACACTCACGCGTACGCCAGGGCTCATGCAGATATAAAAATATGTGGACAGTTTGGGATTTGACATATGTATGTATATGTTAGGTCTATCTCTGATATTGAGCGCTTTCTAATAAGTACCGCGCATATAAATATATATATATATACAGTGTAACCCGCATATAAGAGAGTTGTCGGGACCGGAGAAGAAGTCTCTTATATCTGAGTTTCTCTTATATCCGGGTTTGGTCTATTTTATATACATTAACACAGGCTCTAATTTCAGAAAATCTCCCTTATATCCGGGTTTCTCTTATATCCAGGTTTCTCTTATATCCGGGTTACACTGTATATATATATATATATATATATATATGCACACACCTTTCCTCCCCACATATATATATATATATATATATATATATATATATATATATATATACTATTCTCATATTTTTTCGCAATTACACTTTTTTTTTTTTTTAAAAAACTTCTATTCGCATTCCGAATATTGCATCTCCCTTTTGCACGTTCTCATACGTGTTTTTTTTTTTGGGGGTGCCCTCTTTCTATCATCTCCCATGCTCTCACCCGGCTCTATTTTTCTCTTTATCACTCTATCTCTATCTCCCCTCTTTCTCTTTCTCACGCATTTTCGTCCTTCTCTGGAGTATTTTGTTATCTTAATCGGATATTTTCTTTCTCTCTCTCTCTCACCTTCTGTCTATAAGTTTCTCTTTGTCC
>CAHIKZ030001010.1:397500-422500 GCA_903632075.3 Acanthosepion pharaonis
GAAATATTCACTGCCAACCTCTGGATTCTATACTCGAGGACGACCGTCATGAAAATGTCTAACACAATATCAGTTCGGAAACACCAAACTTTACAATAAATGGAACACTTGTTGGATGTCCTCAGTAGCGTCTGTCTGAAGCACTTTGAGAAATTTTCTGAATCCTAGAATTATTGCCCTATTGATCTTTTATTTATATTTGGCTTAATAATAGAGGCTCTAATAAATACTGAATTGGTTAAGCAGCTCATTCCACAGATCCTCGTGTACTAGGAATGTACACTACATATACACCAGGTAAACCACATTCGGCAACAAGGCCTCTGATATAGAGACTGGAGGTTTACATGAGCGTGGAACCACCTCTTAACTGATGTTGTTCCAAGATACACCCTGAGTTGTAGCATCTGTTAGGGTCCCAGCTATGGCAGATAGTTAATCCCAAAACAAATATCAATAGTACATTTTTAAAGCCAGGAACTTGTTCTCCCCAGAATCGATCCTTCAGATCTACAAATCAACAATTCGCCCTTGCATGGAATATTGCTGTCATATATAATCTGGGGCCCCTTCTGTTTGCCACGGTCTTCTTGATAAGATCCAGAGGCGGATATGCAATATAATTGGCCCTGATATGGCATTTTGTCTACAGTAGATCTCTCACAGACGTGCCGTCGCCTCTCTCTGTCTTTTTTACAAGTACTTCCATGGTACTAACTCCGAGGAGCTGCATTCGCTGGTTCCCAGACTTCATGAATTCAAGCGTCCTACGAAGTTAGCATCCCGCTCTCACCCTTACACTGTTGAAACTATTAAATGTAGCCGTCTCTTCTACTCCAATAGCTTCATTCCTCGCACCTCTCGCCTTTGGAACTCCCTTTTCTATTCCAGTTTCCCTGAGAGCTATAATCTCCAACTATTCAAATATAATATCAATCGACATCTCCAGTTGCCTTGATCTATCCACTATCCTTCTCCTCATCCTTTCCTCTATCACTCCTATCTGATCTTGCTCCAAATCTTCTGTAACCCCTTGCGTCCTAGTGGCTTCCCGCCTTGCTTGGTGTGAAACGCTTAAAAAAATTAATAATTCATCGGTCTAAAAGAATTCTCAACAGAACGGGACAGCCGTTTCATCCTCTATTAGAGATTCATCAGTAGTGCGCATCCACTACGGAGAACTGAACCTGGACCGTTACGATTTGACCAACGGGGAAATAACAAACCAGACTCGATATAGCGCCAGTTCTTCACAAATTCCGTCATGTGACTCATCCGCGTCTACTTATACCAAAGGACTGAGCCCTCATGGGTCACGTTTTCTATCTCGAGTCACAAAATAGGACGAAACGGCTGTCCAGTGCTTTCTGCCTTCTGTTGAAGATTCTTCTAGATTCGATGAATTGATTATGATCATTCAAATCCCCACTTAATTTCTATATTTTCATAATAAAATGACTAATACATTTTTATAGCAAAATGAAAATTAATGCAACAATAAAAAATATAAAGTATATTCTATAGTAAAATACACAACAATACATTTTATAATTTACAAGCTATATATCTAAAAAGTATACCTTTACTCTGAAAGGAAATTATGTTCAAGCTGTCTGTAGCTGAAAGCATAAATTATGCGAGGGATATTTACATTTCGGCATTAAATAACCTATAGAGGTTAATATGCCGCTAAACAAATTCAACCAACCAATCACACATCGTTCTTTCGCATAAACAATATGGCTTCCGGTTCTTCAGGCCTACCGTTATTTTTTAACGACTATCACTGAATTTGTCTATCAACCTTTCCATAAGAACGGCCAAGCTACATAACTCTAAAGCGTTGAACAGGTTTTGACATGCTGGGCTTCTCCACAAAATCAGGGACCACGGTGTCTCTGGAAGAATATTTTCCGGCAGGAACAGCTTTTTTATTATTGTTAAATTTGATTCATTTTTATGTTATCGTTTTATTTTGTTTTATTTATATTTTTCATTATTGTGATTATTTTATGTTCTAATTTTATTTCCGTACTTGTGTATATTTATGAGATGAGGTATTATGTACACTATTGACATTATTCGGACTATTGTCCTCATCTAGGTCGCCATATTTATTACAAGATTTCGGCCACTGTACGCTACAGCCTTCTTCAGGTGGTTGGAATGTCGAACTGAACCCTTTGTTTCACTCACTGGGGTAGACTGTTTTAGTTCCGCGTGCCATGGTTTTTTTTAAGGGATCTCAGTTATCACTTATCTCCTGTTAATTCCCCTCTTCAAGTTCTCCACTGCCTTAACCGGGTATTGAACTCACACTCTTTGATTCTTGTCACTGCAATATGAGCACTAATAAAAAACGGTTGCTAAAAACATTAGGTTCATAAATCCCAGGAATTCATATACAGATATCCTCAAGGACACATGGCACAGTGGATAAAGGCGTTAGCTAGGTCCATTGGCAAGAGCCAAAGAGTGTAAGTTCAATACCCGGTTAAGGCAGTAGAGAAATTGGAGTGGGGAATTAACAGGAGATAACTGACATATATTTAAAAAAATGGCACGCGGAACTAGAACAGTCTACCCGAGCGAGCGAAATAAATGGTTCAGTTCGACGTTCCACCCACCTGAAGAAGGCCGTAATGTACAACGTCCGAAACGTTGTAATAAGTATGGCAACAAAGATAGGTGTATTTTTATTTATTTATTTATAATAATAATAATAATCCTAAAGGATCTCCAATCGATGGTTAACTGAGGTAACTCTTTACGCTTTATTGGGCACATTTAGTCCTGACATGTAGTGGAGTGTTTATATTGCTAGGTCTTCTGCTAAGAAATTATGTACACTGTGTCGTGCAAGACATTTTTTTTTCTGGTCAACATTTATCATTTACAAAGGTATCATTCGGTCGTGCAATGGATATTGCTGCCATATCCGGTCTTGAGATCCTATTCTATCATGAATGTCACTCAGGTTGAGATTCCACATCAGCATATTGCAAACACTTAAATTTTTAGAAGTGTTCGCAATATAATCCTAATCTGGTATCTGGACGTTAGTCACACACTAAACGTTGTGACGTGGCTTATCTCTGCCTTTTCTACATATATTTACATGGAAAATTTTCTGATGAGACTGGGTGTTGTAAATTTGGATGCTTCGGTGGTGTGGAGGAATTGGAGAATCGTGTTCCACTGGCTTAACGTAGCTTATCTACAAATGTCTTTATGGAAATTGTTGTAATTACATTTCATACTTGGCACTACGACTGCAGGAATATACGCCGGCTACTAGATTACTACTAGTTAGATGCAACCATAAGTTTTATTCAAATATGTTCTTTTCTGGCATTTCTCGCTTGTGAAATTATTTTCTGATTTCTTGCTTTCCAACGAACTACATCTTTTCTCATCAGGGTCCATCTTGCACATTTACAAATCTACCATTCATTCCTGCATGGGATACTGTTGCCATGCCATCTGTGGTGCCACTGCAATTCATCTCGAGGTTCCAAACAAAGATTTGAAATGTAATTGATCCTGACTTGGCATCTTGACTTCAGTCACTTTCTCACAGACATGACCTGGCTTCCCTCTGTCTTTTCTACAAATATTTGCATGTCAATTGCTCTGACGAGCTTTTTTGCCTGCTGCCCCGACTACATGCATTTAAGCGTGCTACTCGATTGGCATCTAGATCCCATCCATTTCAAGTTGAAATAGTCAAATATAATCGGCACTTCTACTCTAAGAGTATCATTTCACGCAGTATCTTTTCTCGCAATCTCTGCCGTTTACTTGCTTCTCTGATAACTACGACCATCAAAAATCTGTTGAGGGGTCCACCCCTTTTTATACAAATGGACTCACCCAGTATATACATATACTACGGCTACGTGAAGACCCGAGAGAGCAAGACCGAGGAGTCGATTCGAGTCGAGTCCAGAGTGGGAGAGTAAAAGGTTGTATGTAACCGGAAGAGTGAGGGTGAGGTAACAGTGTTGTAGGAGTCACAGTGAACGAGCACGTAGACTCAGTAAGAAGTCATACAGCGATACTTCAATACAAAAGACTGTATATATATTTTGCTACTAACCCGTATTCCTGGAACTACTAACCTGCTTTACCAGTTTGTATTATTACGTTAATACATTATTTCCATATATTCATTCCTGGCGTTTGTTATTTATTGGTACGAGATTTCAACCCGGAATCCACAACAATATCAATCGCCATCTTCTATCTTCTTGAACCCCTTTCATCTTTTAACCTTTCCGCAATCCTTCCTATATCTCTCTCTCTCTCTCTCTCTCTCTCTCTCTCTCTCTCTCTCTCTCTCTCTCTTTTACGCCCTGTAACTCCCTGCGTACTAGTGGTATTCCCCTCTTGTTTGGGATGAAATTATTTAAAAAAAACAAAAAAAAAACTAAACGCTAATCGGCATATTCTGTTTTCCTGGGTCCTGTTTTTATGTTGTTCTTTCTCCTCAGCAATCCTGCGTAAAGTCTTTTCACTTATTTTCACTCCAGGTAATCCGTCGCGTCCAGTAAGATTATCGTCTTGTTTGGGAGAGGGAAAACAACGAAAAACAATAATTATTTTATAATTAAAAATATTTCGCTTCGACATGACATACAAAACCTTGATACGCAGTAAAATAGTGAACAATTAACGAATCCCAGTTCTGTTCTGCAATCCATTTACGCAAGATCCTTAACCAAGTTATCGGTTCTTGACGAAGGTCGGCTGAAACGTTCATAGAAAGATCAAAATATAAATGTTAGTCGTCATACCAGTTGGTTGACTGAAAAACGCAAATATACCAGAATGCAACTTCTAGCCGAACACTTATATGTCTTTTAGTCTGCTAAATACTGTCTCTACTTATATTTATCCCTATGAACTTACCAGCTGACCCGTATATTTAAATTAATTGGGAGCGGGGTAATGGATAATTTACACTATAAAGGTTGGTTGAGATGCTTATAGGCTGACGATGAAAGAGCGATGCAAGAGATATGAAATATAGTCTGCATTAAATTCAACTTTTATTACTAACTGCATTATTTTCCAGGTAAAGTGACATCTGATTGTTCATGCTTTTGGTAATAAAAATACATCCATGACACATATGCCAAGTGTTTTTTTTTTTACGTTGGGAGACAGTGGATAGTCAAATCAAGCAAATAGGAAGTATTTGGTTGGTTTGTTTTATGGCATATCAACATCAATGTGTTATGTAATACCGACAAGATTTTCATTGCTGGTAATATTTTCTTTTTCCAAAACGTATTTTTGCTAATATTTTTTCAAAAATGTATTGCTGGTAATATCTTTTTTCCAAAACGTATTTCTGTAAATATTTTTTCAAAAATATATTGCTGGTAATATTTTTTTCCAAAACGTATTTCTGCTAATATTTTTTCAAAAATGTATTGCTGGGTTATTTGCTTTTAAATGTATTGCTGGTAATATTTCGTTTTTTAAATGTATTGCTGGTAATATTTTTTTAAATGTATTACTTGTAATATTTTTTTTCAAATATTTATTGCTCGTAATATTTTAAATGTATTGCTGGTAAATATTTTTAAAATATTTAGCTAGTCATATTGCTTTTATATCTATTGCTGGTAATATTTTTTTATATTAATGTATTGCTGGTAATATTTTATAAATGTATTGCTGGTAATATTTTTTAAAAATAAATTGTTGGTAATATTTTTTAAATGAATTGCTGGTAATATTTTGCTTTCAAATGTATTGGTGGTAATATTTTTTTTTTCAAATGTATTGCTCGTAATATTTTTTGTAAATGTATTGTTCGTAATATTTTTAAATGTATTGCTGGTAATATTTTTTTATACGTATTTTTAAAATGTATTTCTCTAATATTTTTAAATATGTATTGCTGGTAATATTTTTAAAATGTATTTCTCTAATATTTTTCAAAATGTATTGCTGGTAATATTTTTAAAATTTATTTCTCTAATATTTTTAAAATGTATTTGCTGGTTATATTTTGAAAAAGTATTTCTCTAATATTTTTAAAAATATATTGCTGGTAATATTTTTTCCAAAAATGTATTGATGGTATATAGCGGCATTCTACGGCTTATCAATCCTTTACGGCTTATTTACAACTAGAAATTATTTTTAGATTGTAAGTTTTGTTTCTTCTTTTTTTAGATAATAATGATTAAGTGATACAAGTCTTACTAATTAATCCATAGGTGGGTGAGCAGAGATGAATTCATACATTCCCTAGGGTATTTGCGAGTAAGTGAATATAAATAACCCGACTGGAACTCGAACTCTGCACTCTCATTTTGAGCCGTTACACATCAGACTACCCGCACATTCCAGCTGCTGTAATTCCCAAGTGGTTACCCATTTAGATATAACCAGCCTCGATGATGCTTAACTTTGGTGATCATACGAGAACCGGTACTTCAACGTGGTATGGGTCTAAGTGTAAATTAAAGGTCTTTGATTGAGGTGGCGGGGCAATAGTATAGTTGGTATCAGAAAAATAAATTTGAATAAGTAGGTTTTGCTATTGTCCGGACATCTCAATGTTTTGCGATTCGAACCAATATTCTTATTTTAGTTGATAAACTTGCAACGTTTACAGCATTGTACGCCTTACCATTTTTCAAGACAAACAAATTGGTCACCTTCCAACAGAAACTTGGTCTAGTGAAGTAAAACGCCGATTGTGTGATATGTCCCATTGTCTGACAATGCTGAAAATTTATTTCCTTAAGTTCATGGAGAGATAAGGTAAATTCACATTACGAAGACAGACACATTCGTTCAGAGGCTGACGATAGACTGATGAGGCTACAGTTTGTAAAATCTTGCATGCATTAAATTCAACTCTTATTAATAACTACATTATTATTTTCCACGTAAACAGACATCTGACTTTTCAAAGAAGGATGTTAATGCTGTTGGTAAAAAAAGAAAACATTAACAGCAGATATGACGTCATCATCACTGCGCTACTGTTTCTCAGCCTGCTGTTTTTTATGCTGGGGAACAGATGATCGTCAAATCAAGCAAATACGGAGGATGATCAAGTTCAACGTCACTGTTACACACAGCAGCCATTGAAAACAAGGAGTTGTGTGGTGGAGCATTTTTTCTGATGAAATACGTTCACTTTAACCTTTTTTCCCTGGGCGTTTGATCTTCATGGCCTTTCGTATCTGCCTCGGCAATTTTGAATTGTACTCTCCATTGATAGCGTCGTCCTTTGGAAGAGAGTCAGTAAAATGATTGCATTTTGTATTCCAAAAAATGAAACGACGTTGGCCCTCGTTCGAGCACATGAGGAGTGTTTTTTTTTCTACAGCATAGATTGTCCCTGTGTCACTGGCTTAAATTGATGAACCCAATGCTCATTTTGGGTTAGAAAAGTTTCAAGGAATCCAGTTGGGTCTTCGTCAAACAATGTCATGTTTTCTCGTGATGTGAGCAGTCTGGCGCGCAGGGATCAGGCATCAGAAGACGTGGTACTCACCGAATAGAAACACTCATTGCGCAGAATATGCTCAACTCCTTCAAGGATAAACCAATAGAATTGGCCTTTTAATTTATAGTCGATCGCCTGTCACTCATCAGCATGTGAGGAACACGATCAATGTTTTCCTTTGTGGTGACTGGTGCAGGACGTACAACCATTGGGTCATCTTCAAGGCTCTCTCTTTCCCTCCTAAATTCAGCTGCCCACTTTTGAACACTTCTCGTGCCTTATTCCCTAACGTAGAAAAAGATGTTAGAAAGAAATCTCTCTCTAAACTTTTTTTCATTCGGGTACATGAAAACCTCGCGATGCCAAAATTTTAACCAATGTCAAGAGAATTCCCTAGATGCCAGATTTTAATTCTTATTTGAACAGTCAGATAGCAGTGTATCCGAAAGAAAACAATGTAGGTATTCACCAGAAGAGTTGAAAGTAATGCATGCAAGATTTCGAAACACTAGCATCACTCTATCATATATAGCCTATGAAGTTTTCAAGTCCGTCCTCATAAGTTGACCAAATATTGACTGATATGAAATCTCCCCTAAGACGTGAGCACCTTGATAGTAAATCAATTCACACTAGATCCATAAAGATGCCTATGGGATCCAATATCGGATTCCTCCAACGCTCTCACTTTGGCCCTAACTTTTCTCTGATTAATATTAACGATTTACCTTAGAACATTCTCGGGTCATTTATAAATATACCGGGTGTAACAACAAAAATGTCTAGATCGTGTAACAGCATAATTGTCCATCCTGCAAATTGTTTAATATCTAAGATACCACTAATCTAATTGAATTTCTCTCTTCCTGGTTTTCTGCTAAGACATTTTGAATCATGGTCAAACAAAGAATACTTCAGTTAGAAAGAGAACAAGTTAACATTGTTTTGTTTCAGCCCCACTATGTCTTCGCAAATGAGCAATGGTGAGAGGAAAAAGATCATTCAGGCTTTCAGTAATATTACCAACAGTCATACACTGGATTCCATCTACAAAGTCCATTCCAGAACCAACAAGAGAACGGTGAATAAGTTTTGAAAAGAGGAAAGACTAGGGAGGCAAATTGATCAGGAGTTCACAACAGGAAGATGGATCATTATTTCAACTTAGAGCTAAATATATTTTTATTGTTCAACGCTTTATAAAAATCTCGAAGAATTCTAATGAGATTTCTTTAAGATATAACAGTTCAAAGCTTAATCTAACAATTGAATAATTTTGCTGTTGCCCAATTTGGCCAATTTTGTTTTTACATCCGGCATAGCAAGACAAGAAATTATGACATATGGAAAACCGTTGATTATTATAAGAAATATATTAGGACCGAGAATAGTGCCCGGTAGGATATCGGGATTAATGCAAAATTAATCCGATTAGACCAAAAGCAGGTCCTTGCTAACATATTTAGTTTGGGGCTGCTCAATCCCCAATTTCTAGATTTGATAGATTTCAAAATCGTTCCAGCGATCTCGTGGAGGAAAACTTATTCTTCACACTGTAACCATTTTTTTCAGAGACCTGAGGAAGTTGTGACATGACAGTAGGGCCAAGCATTATCGGAGCACTGGGAACAGTCCCGAAGAACCTATGAAAAAATATGATGAAACCGGAAATTAAAGCATCTTTGAAACACAATCGCCGCGCTATTGCGATTTCCATGGTAAATGGCCAGATGGTTTCTCATTTTTAGTCTCACCGATTAAGACATATACAACTACGGCACACCACGTTACATCCACAGAGTCGAATCAGCTTCATTTCTTCCGTATTCGAAATGAGAAAAAGCAAAGTTGTACATAGTTTTCCCATGAAATGACAACAGACTTACACGAGTTGATTTCACGGAAATACATTAATCTTGACCTTTTCAAGCCAAGTTTATGTTTATCTGCATATTTTTCTCTTTCTCTTCGACTCAAACACTTTATATTGGGTATATTGCGTATTTTTGGGTTTAGGATATAAGTCCAAAACAGTGTGAATTCAACATAGGGTCTCAAGAAGTCTGAAGCGTCGATTTTCCTCCCACACGCAGGTTTTCCATAGCTAATACCACCCACGGAAGGACGCTGAGCCAACGTGCAACATGCATTCCTGTGATGTCATTCCTGCTACTGCATCCAAGCTGTCACTCTTAATAACAAAAATAAATAATCCTTTACGTTGATACCGTTTTATTTTGTAGTTTGGGAACCAAAAGACGAAATGCAACAATTATATTTTATTTCTACGATTGAAACTAAAACAAAGAACGTGAAAAATCAAAAATATATCAGGAACATTCGTGGGAGATAAGGGAATTATGGAGTATGACATGTTTTGCGGATATTGAGGCAGCAAATGGAACCGTCTGTTCTATTCAGGTAGTTTCTTCACTCGCTAGTTTTGCCTCCCTTCCGGCTTCTTGCTTTTCTTAAAATGAAGAAAAAAATAATACATCACACAGCCTGTCTCCTTGAATCCTGTTCTTTCATCTTTTCCTTTATCGGCAATAACATATTCTCAGGTTCCATTATTTTAATGTCTTTCATCATCAGTAATCCTTGGCGTTTTTATACCTTTGCTTGGGGTGAAATGATTAGCAAAATTTAAAAGTGGAATTGACGAGCCGGGTTCCAATTCCGGTCTAGTCTTCTGCATCCATTTTCGCATAAATGCCTATGTGATGGCATGACACTGTTTTATCGCCACCCGATCGTTCTGGGTAAAATAGTAGGGTAGAATAGACTCTCTAGCTTTGTTTGGCAACCGATTTATAACATGCTACTCTGAATTCAAAACCGTAACGAATACAATGGAAATCCACGACATTGTATTCACCAAGAACACGTGTAGAAAGATTTCGCGCCAGAATTCACCTTACACCTTTGTAAATATACCTTTAATATTTATGTTACATCTGCCTCTACTATGTATTTAGATATTCTTGACATAATCCAAAGAAAATCTGCAATATTTTCGGCCCTGATCCGTCATCTCGTTTTCACTCATTTTCCCATCTAACGTAGCTTCCCTTTGCATTTTCTATAAATATCTTCATGATAATTGTTCTCATGAGCTTTCCTTGTGGGTAGCTTGACTTCGCGTAGTACTAGATTGGCAGATAGGTCTTTTATAGTTGAAATTATTAAATGTAACTATAATTTCTAATCTAAATGTTTATTCTGTTACACTTATAGCTTATGGGACTCTTTTCCGGATTCTTGTTTTCCGTCAACATCGATTTGTTATTGCAATATCAATTGTCATCCGTCTTCTTGAATCCTGTTTTTATATTGATCTCTTTCGTTAATAATGTTTTTATCTTATATTCATTTACACTGTAACCTCTTGCGCCTTAGTGGCTATATCACCTCGCTTGAAATGGTGGAAAAACGAAAAATCTGGGTAATTCAAACAAAGTTGGATTCCTGTGTCGCGCCAGAAGATTTTTCTCGTCCGAATCCATCGCAGCTACAAATCTAGCATTCAACCCTGCATTGTATACTGCTTCCATATATGGTCAGGTGTCCCGTTCATCTTGAGGCTCTCGACAAAATCCAAAGAAGGATATGCAATCTGATAGGTCCTGACCTAGCATCTCGACTACAGTCAGTATCCCACAGCGTTATATGGCTTCCCTCTGGACACCAGTCAGTTTCTCACAGACGTGAAGTGGCTTCACTCTGTCTATAAATATTTTCATGGCAACTGCTCTGCCGAGCTATTTTCACTGGTAGCCCAGGTGCATGAATTTAAGCATCTCGGTCTCATATATTTACTGTCGAACCAATTAAATGTAACCGTATTTTCTACTTCAACATCTTCTCTCGCACGTCCCAACATTGGAACTCCTTTCCTCTTAGTTGCTTCCCTGATAAAAAAAAAACAATTAAATGTAATTTTAATCGACATCTTGTGATGCCTTGATCTAGATTTGATCCCCGTCCTTTCTTCATATTTTCCTTTCTGTCTTTTTTACAAATACTTTCATGGTAATTGCTGCTGTGACCTGCTTTCTCTGGTTCCCAGACTCCATGAATTCAAGCGTCCTACGAGGCTGGCATACCGCGCTCACCCTTTCACTGTTGAAACTCCTAAATGTAGCCGTCTCTTCTACTCCAATAGCTTCATGTCTCGCACCACTCGCTTGTGGAAGTTCCTTCCATTTTCCTGTTTCTCTGATAGCTATACTCTCCAACTATTCAAATGTAATGTCAATCGATATCTCCAGTTGTCTTGATCTATCCACTATCCTTCTCCTCATCCTTTCCTCTATCACTCCTATCTGCTCTCGCTCCAAATCTTCTGTAACCCCTTGCGTCCTAGTGGCTTCCCACCTTGCTTGGGGTGAAATGCTTAACTCCCCCCACCCCAAAAAAACACCCCTCTTTTCTCTTACTTTCACTCTCCTCAATTCCTAGCGTATTGGTGGAATGTCTTGCTTGGGGTAAATGCTTAAAAAATTCAAGTATAATAAAGAATAGAAAGCTGTGAAGAGTCTTAACTCCACGTCTTATCCATTATCCAAATCTGGATTAACAGGGGAGATTTGGGCTCTATAGCCTTGGCTGGCAACCGGTGTAAGGGAATAACAAATAGAGGACCAGAGCTATCTATCTCGGGCACATTCAAACGGAATATGATTTTAAGTAATAAGTTGAAAACTATACACGAGGAATATCAGCTGTTGTCGCTGAGATAGATAAATCGTGGAAGCACTGAGAATGAACCAATTAGATTCACATTCGTCGAAACGAATTTATATGGTATAAAAACAAGCAAGAATACTGATAACACACACAAGGAAGAATATATATATATTATATATATATATTGCACCCAACAGACATATGGTGTGATTAACATGAATGAGTTGAAAAATAGGATAAGAGAGTAAATTATCATAATCATTGCATTTTTATCAGGGAGGGAAACGAAAGGTCGTTTCTTACAACTTCATGTCAAGAATGTCGCCATATTTGTGAAATTAAGGGCACTGCGTACGTTTCCTTTTCGGAGAAAAGCAACTGAAAATTGCTCCTCATTGAAAATCGCAGTGAATTAACAGAAACTTATACTATGTGTACGGTTGTACCTGAAGACTTGCGCACAACACAATATCTGCACAGTTTTGACTATGTCATCGTGCTATAAGTCGCGAAATTCTTTTACGTTCCTTGAATAAAACATCAGTGATCGCATTTCACTATATATATATATATATATATATATATATATATATATATATATATATATATATATATATATATATATATATATATATATATTAAGTAAATTCATCGAGTCTAGAAGAAATCTCTACAGAATGCAGAAAGCTCTGGACGGCCGTTGCGTCCAATATTTCGGACTCATCAGCAGTGCGCATCCACTACGGAGAATGGAACCCGGAGCGTTACGTTATCAGGAAAGCGTCATACCAACTGTACCAACGGGCCTCGGTGACGAAGAGGTAGCGAATTAGACTCGATATAGCGCTACTCAATCACAAATTCCGTGGTGGAACTCATCCGATCCGAGTTTCTCTTTACCCATAGGACTGCTCCCCGTACTATCACCAAGCCGATCCATCCAGAACATTTAAAGCCGGGGTTCAAGCAAGGATTTTTTTAAAGTGCACACGAACTTTATGGACACCCTGTATATATATATATATATATATATATATATGGTGTCCATAAAGTTCGAGTGCACATTAAAAAATTATAACTTTATTTGTATTTGCGTTAGAAATAACCTATAAAAATGTTATAAAGTTTAATGTACCTAGTTTTAAGTATAGCTAAAATAACTAATGTGATTTCAAGCATTACTGTAAATCACTTGACAAATGTTTTCCGTGAACTGTAAAATCGTATTACTCTCTGTATTACTAATGTCCATCATTAGCAATACAGAGAGTAATACGATTTTGCAGTTCCTGGCATGGAAATATAGATTTACTTCTTTCTAATCCTTTATACAAATTATTTCTATCGCAAATACAAATAAAGTTATAATTTTTTTATAGTGCACTCGATTTTATCGACAGACTGTATATATATATATATATATATATATATATATATATATATATATATATATATATATATATATATATAGGAAACGATGAGTAAATTGTCGCCATTTTATATTTTTAATTTCAGGCATGCGCGATGTTTGTTTTTGATTTTCTCGACTGCACATTATGGTAGGGACAGTTGTCAGAAAAAAAAGCACCATGAGGCAATTTCCTCCGCCATTAATTTATAATCGACATGCTGCATTGCTTGGCATTCGCACCGGAAACGCCAATAGTAACATTTCAGAGTGTTTTGTATCGATCAGACGAGAGTACAGTGATACGGAAAGAATTAGGTAAGTCTAACATCGATGAAGAAGGTGTATGGACGGATCACAGGGCTTCAGAATCAACAGGGTGTCTTACATCAAGTACCTTGAGGAGGTAGTGCTTCCCTGGTTACTGGAGGGTAGCTACAAGAAGACACTATATCTGACAACAGGGCTCTGTAACATGCCACAGAAGAAGGAGAACCCAGCTAATTTCTGCGACCTGTGTTAACAGTTACACGCTTCGCAGGATCTTAATAGGGTATGTTCATTCCTTCATATTATACGCTTTATTATAGAGTCCCAAAAACCTATGCCGTAAGCTACAATTATACTGTTTAAGGAAAAGATATGTCTACTCCATCATGTGTGTTCACTAAAATAACAAGTATAGTAATAATAAACCATTAGAATTTACAGTTACAACTAACAATATCGTCAGTGAAATTATGAGACCTATCTGCCAATCTAGTACTGCGCTTAAATTCGTGAAATCGAGAAAACTCGCCAGAACATTAACCATGAACATGTTTTTTGAAGAAGCTACGTTACGGTATTGGGAAATTGACTGAATCCAAGATTCCAGACCTGGACAAATAGCATTATTATGTCGAATAAACAGTGTATCGCCGGTCAAGTCATTTCGGCTCAATTGCCTCTTTGAGTCTTTTGATTTGTTCAATATACAGTTTAGTATTGACTGTTTGGACATGTCATCTCTCCATATAGCACAAACGTCTCGACCAAATTTGACATCTTTGTTACCTTGATTAAAGGCAAAGCGAAGAAAATGTCGAACATGATCATTCTTGTCTGCTTTGGGATTCCATCTGAAAGTAGAGATGTATTCTGATATAACATTCCAATAACTTTAGACAACAGTTTGACAGAACTACCATAGTTCTTAATAATAATAATAATAATAATGCTACGAAAGATTATTCTTTACGATAATTCGCAGAAAATCAGTAAAACGTGAATGAATACTTTGAATATACGCTCCTTTAGCGCTAGAGGGCGTCGTCAGTGATGTTCTAGAAAAGGATCATTGGACAGTTTCGGGTCTTTCAAACATCATACTGACCTCACCAAATCGACCCTTTCAGAGCTGATCAGACTTTGAAACGCCCTCTAAGAATAATGCTTGTTTGTGCTGACTTTTATAAGAATACCCCGTAATCTCACATTTGATTGGAGATTGACCAACAACCAATCACAACGGTGCGAGATCTATTTAAGCCGTTTACGGGTAATTTTTTACTTTCCTTTTTTTTGGTGGACACCCCCTCATCGGATGCTTAGAAGGTAATTATGATTTTCCGTTGATTACCCACTTCCCCTCACGTTTCATTTCACCAGCAATACTTACTATATACAGAGATAAGAAAATACAGCCATTGAAATTAATAAATGGAATACAGCGAATCAAGCCGAAAGTGCTTATAAATAAAACCGTTTTAAAACTTTACGAATAATAATATATGTATAAGAAATAAATAAATTACAGCGAGTTAAAACCGAGAGATCTTATAAATTACATAAGACATTTAAGACATGTTGACGAAAAAAAAAAAAAGAATGAAATGGAAATAAACAATTGGAGCGAGTTAACCCAAGAGGGCTTAAAAAAAAAAAAAAAATAAAATATATATATATATATATATGTCATAATGAAACGTTTAAAACATATAGACGAGTAAAAGAAAAAAAAAAAGATAATAATCTCATTTATGCGATTAAAATGAATAAATACAGCGAATTAAACCGAGGATGCTAATAAAAATCTTAATGACACGTTTAAAACATGTTGACGAGTAAAAACCCTAATCTATTAATTATAAAATTAGATATGTTTTTTTTTTTTTTTTTGGAAACGAAACGAAACGAGATCGGGTGGGGGGGTAAAATAAAAAAAAAAAGTATTAGTGAGAAATTCGTGATCAAACATGCTTTGTATAAAGTCAGGTAGTAGGGGAGAATGAAAAAAGGAAACCGAAAAATAAAGTCAATGGGAAGTCAAAACACAGGAGATTTCTAACCGGTAATAAAGGACGAAAAAGGGGGGACAATCTATCAAATTATACCCCTTTGGACGTTACAATATTATGCAATTATTCCAGATGCTGGGGTAACGGGGGAATAATGGTTATGCGAAAACACATTTTCGCCATAGTGAAAATAAATAATGAAGGAGAAGTAAGAGAAAAACAAGTACAATAAGAAATAGCATGAAACAAAAACGCTTTCTATCCTCCTTGCCTTTGAAGGTTCGTATGTGTTATTTACATTGGCTTTTAACGAACCATAAAAAAAAAGTAAATAAATAAAAATAAAATACAGTAAAAACGACTGTTTTCGATTATAAGTAATTACAACCGGTTACGGCATTTCTAGTTAGTTAAAAGTTGTGACATAACTTTACACTATTTACATCTAATGTACAATGATATATACAAAAAAAAAAACGCTTTTTATATTAAATTTAAGATTTCCCCAGTTTGTTTGACCATACACTTGAACGTTTTAGCCATAGCCATTTAGCAGTTCTTTCTGCTCTCTCGGTGATGGTTTGGATGGCTTTTCGTCTTTTTGATCCCACTATTCCAATGTCTGTTAAGGCGCTGATTAGTGATCTTGCCACAAAACCCCTTGTGCCTACTTCGATTGGTTTGCAGCTTGCCTTCCATCCATTTTTTCTACAACTTTCTAATAATATATGTCTTCTTCTTGGTTTGGCTTAGCGAACAAAGATTTATGAAGTGGGGTTGTACACGTTGACTGCAGGCACTTTGATGGCCGACTCTGCCGATGCGGTACAGGATAGTCCGGTTGCAGCGACTGCAATTAAAAGTCTGGTCCGGTATAGCTGCTGAGGCTTCCTGGTAATTTCTCACTGGGTGTTTCTTCTTCAGGTTGACCTTGTGAGAGTCCTCAAAGGTGGTGACGGTCTGATGGACGGTGCAGCGCCAGGCTTGACGGTCATCTGCAATTGTGATTTTATATAACGACATCCTATAAGGATGACCTAAAATATCGACAATGATGTTTGCGTATTCATTAAATTCTTTTATTCAATTTCTTTTCCCTATTAGACTTAACTGATTAGTGGTATAATTTATCGTGTTTAGCCTATCTGATAGTCACTCTTTTTAATCTTGCTCACGCAGTTCAAAGGGGGAAAATTGATTTGTAACATTCAACATTCACAAATCCAAACTAGTAAAGTTTCATCATCTCAGAGCAGACACCAAATTTTCTGTAGTTATGATGAACGATTATACTCTTAATGAGTCTCTTTGTCCGAAACGTCTATTTGGACTCAAATTCACACTAGACCTCAACCATTGCTACCTCCACAATCCATCCTTACAAGATCCCCATTCAGTAACCCACCTAATTAATTGTTCTAATTTACTTTCCTCTTTGGTATCAAAACTTCATGAATTTAAATGCAGTACTAAATTAGCGACAAGGTTTTATCAATTTGCAGTTGAAAGGGCTTGACGTAACCGTAAGTTTTTATAGTTACTTTTATTGCACTTCTCGCTTGTGGAACTGTCTTCCGACTTCTTGCTTCTCTGTCAACTTGATCTTCTTCAAATTTAAATAATCAATCGTTATCTTCTGTCTTCTTAATTCTTGCTGTTTTAATTTCCTCTCTCTCCTTAATACAATAGTGTTGTCATATTCTCACGTACGCAGTAACACCTTGCGTCTTAGTATCTTTATTGTCTTGGTTGGGGTGAAACAATTAATACGAAGTCCAATATGTCGACTCATCACCATTCTTTTTATATTCTACTCGTATCCATCCATCTTCGCCTGAACTGTTGCATTGAGGAACTGAATCTCTAGATGCTACCGATAATTAAAAAAAAAGTCTTCATCTCGAAAAAAAAAGGCGTCATCTTGAGTTTCCAAGTTCGTTATTCAATAAAAGAATTCCCAAAATGTCTGAAAAATACAAATAGACAATACACTGTTTTTCTTTTCTTTTAAGCGCTCATCCCATCAACACTCTCCCCAGTCCTACCCTTTTTTCGGTTATTCTTTAACGATCTACCGCAGAATATTCTCAGATCATTAGTAAATGCAGATGATACCACGGTTTATGAGAGCACCCCGCAAAATGTAGATGACTTGACCAAGCCAACTTCTCTCTTCTCTGATCTGGCTTTAACATCTCAGGAACTGTCTTGTAATGTTCGGTACGTCTAAAACTAATCTAGTAAACATGACGGAAGACTTTTTTTTAATCATCGGTTAGCGTCCTCTCGTGATTTAGTTCCTCAATGCAACAGTTCTAGGGAAGATGGATTCCAGAAGAATATGAAAAGAATGCTGATGAGTCGACTTAGTGGACCGTGGCCTGGCGGACAAAGATGTATAAAGTGAGGTTGTCCACATCTAGTGCAGGCATGCTGATGGGCGACTAGGCTGATGCGGTACAGTCCAATTCGGCCGCATCGACTGCAATTAAAGGCATATCGTTTTATCTTCAGCATATCGTTTTATCTTCAGAGAGAAAACCCTGAGTTTTTTTTCCAGTTATGATGACCGATTGGACTCTGAATGAGTCTCCTTGCCTGGAGCGTCTATTTCGACTCAAGATAACCGGAGACCTAAAGTCGAACACCTATATACAATACCTTGTTATAAAAACATACTGAAAAAAATTGTGGGTTCCTTTTAAAGCTCCAGAAAGTCCTTGAAATTTCTGTCATGCTCTATCTTGATAAAAAACCAGATCAGACTAAAAATAGAGTGCTGTTGCCATACCTGTGATCGAGCTGGACAAACCACTCTTTTCCCATTGACAGATATCAGATTTTGAACGGCTTGTTTATTGTTTTCCACCCTACATCACGTTTCCCACAAACTAAAACTTTCTAGCCTCTCCTTTCTTAGCGTCTCCTATCGTTCTTTTTTTATGACGGATGTTTGGGTGAACTACATATATTGGTTCAATCAGTTCAAAACTTAGGAATTAGGACACGCCAGGCCACGGTCCACTAAATCGATTCATCACCATTCTTTCCCCAGAACTGTTGCACTGAGGAACTAAATCACGAGAGGATGCTAACCGAAGATTAAAAAAAGTCTTCATCTCGAAAAAAATGTCTTCATCTCGAGTTTCAATCGATTCAACGTAGATTCTTTCTTTTACGCCCTCTAAACAACTTCATATAGTAAGTTTTACCTGTCAGCGGCTGTTGTGTTGGGTGAACATTAGCATAAAGAAAGATGTACATCTATGTGTCAAACCGATTTGCAGCAAATGTCTCCCGACACCGAGATTGGGGGAAAACGTTGCTTTAAATAGGCCTACCTGGCGTAGGACCATCAAAGCGAGGGGACTTTTGAGTCTAACCGCCAGCATAAAGACAATCTGCAACTTGCTGTCGGGAGGGCTGGACTCGCCCAGCCGCGTCCATGACCCACACTTCTCTATGACTCCTGCTCACAGCTCAGTAGACTGGTGTTGCATAGCCCTTTGATTCGGTCTGCTTTTGGGACCTCGGTTTTGATTCACTCATAATGTTGCCTCCTTCTTTATCGGTGTTGGGGCGCACCCACCTTCTAACTAGAAATGGACTGGTCCCTCTTATATAAATCAGCTCTAGAGAGAGGACGAGGGAGACAGAGCGTAGAGCGACAGCAGTCCAGATAAGCTTACCCGTTACATACCCTTGGACTATAGACTTTGGATATTGTTTCGTACTAACCAACCTTCGTTCTACTAATCACTCTATTGTTAATTGCTTTACGAATATACCAGTATTTTCCCCTACAACTGTGTTTGTCTTGATTCATACACCGACACGCGGGAAACTCACAACATCTCAACAATCGGCCGCTGATGTCAGTTCTTTGTTTTTTAGTTCGGAACTAAAAGAGACCATCGACGTGTATAGTTTTTTACTATTCGCAGGGGTCGCTCTTTCACCCCCCACTGAGAAGTAAGTTCCCTGAGACACGAAATAACCATATCTACTGTGTAAAACTTAACTCCTTGAAGACACTTTCTAACTCCCACATTCCCATGTTAGTTTTAACCAATCAAAAACGACTCCCACTGTTTTCTCTTTATCTGACCTCAAAGGTCAAGATGAATAATTCAGAGAAAAATACAATTCTTTTAAAAACGATAGTTTCATGGACTATTATTTAACGCTGGGTCTTCACTGACATCACCGTCACCGCCACCAGAGTCGAGAAAATGAAATAAAAAGAGAGGCTTGTGTCTCTGATGCTTGGATACAAGCGGCTGCTGACGACGATCTATCAGCGGCTGTTGTATTGAGTGAAGTCTATTTGTTGTCCCTTTTCAAAAACTTTTATATAAACTAGGAATGATCGTTATGTGTCTTTCTGAATTCGAAACTTCCATTATGGTTGATTTGATGGAAATAAGGAAACTGACAATGGGGTTTAATATACAGACTTTATTTAGACGTGGGTACAAGCGAGGATTTCTTTACCAATATAACGGTATTTCTCCGAGCGCCCAAATTACAATAGAATATGATACAAATGTCTAAGATTAAGCCTGCTCGACACTTTCCCTTTTGATGGACGCCTCAAACGCCTTGTAATGGCCCCGTGCTGAAGGAAAGGTACTGCCTGGGGAGTTGACCTCTGGCTTGAGCTAATATTATTAACAGAAAAGATTTTGTGCCGTCCAGTTATACCGTATGATCGTAAAACTGGGATTTTTCAGTGCGCCATGTCGTTAATGAATGTGACACAAGGTCGAACTTTAAAGTGGATTTAATGGTAAAACCGTGTAAAAAAAATTCTACCCTCCCCCTCGGTACTTCCTATTTTCGAAGACGTCTCAGACATCGGTTAATGGTCCCTGCTTCCTTCCGAAGAAGATATAGCGCCTGCGGAGATGGCCACCTGGGCGATGAGCAAATACTATTGGCAAAAGAGCGAACTCTGCCCTCCAGTCATACTTTGCTGGTAAAAAGATACTAAAGCCTTTCGGTAGTTCTGCTTTTTGGGGACGCCTCAGACACAGGGAAATGACCCAAGATTCAACTCGAAGGATATCTACTGCCTACAAAGATGGCCTCCTGGGAAATTATTATTGGCAGAAGATTTCAACTATACATTGCTTGTAAAATCAGCCACACATTGTATTTACTGTACTTGAATTAACTCTTGAATTAGTTCATTTGACTTCCTTGGGCATGTGTTCACATCTGAGAGGATGTCCGCATTTATGTATCCCAGCTGTGATTATTTAGATAATTAATGTGATGATGAGAATCGGCGAGAAGAGGTCGTTTTTCCTATTACATGAATAAAAACATAAAAGGTTGATTTAAAACGTACGTATTTCCAAACACCTACGTATATACTTGGTACGACAGAAATTTTGTCCAAATAGTGTTACAGCATAGTTTCCCATGTTTAATATCTAAAAAAAGCACTAAACTAATTGAGTTACTTATTTGCAGGTTTCAGATAACACGTTTAGGCATCTTGACACCATTTGTAGTAAAAATCAATCAAAAACCCATTTGAGTTATTCAGCTAGAAAAAGAGAACAAGATAAATCCTTTTGTGTCAATACCACTGTCTTCTCGACCGAGCAATAATAAGAGGAAAAAGATCATTCAGGCCCCAGTAAGTGGTAACATTTATGCTCTACCTTTCAAACTCTATTCAAGAACCATCAAGAGAACGGTGAATACATTAAAAAAAAACCCCAAAAAACAGGGAATTGTAGAGACGAAAACTGGATCGGAAGTCACAGCAGCAAGAGGAAATATCATTTCAACTTAGGGCTAAAGAGATCAATTAAAAAAAATATCAAACTCAATGGCAAACGCGCGTGAGAGAGTAGTTACAGCTAGCCCAAAGAGCAGTGAAAAACACTTGAAAATTAAATATGTACATGAAGTCTGTGAGTCACCTTATCATTCCAGGAAAGAAAGTTAGATGGTTAGAGAGGACGAAGGTCATCTTCAGTAGGTTATAAACTGATCCTAGAATAATATATACATATTTGAACTTTATTTCAATCCTATATGAGCTTCCGATCATTGATTAATGATGACCATATCATTTTCGTTTATGATTAATTTCTTTTAAACTTGGAGAGTAATTATACATTCTTATAGCTCAAAGAAGAGTCCAATGGTGTTATAAATACATTGGAGAATTCCAGTTTGATATCTTTAATCATTTCTACGATACAAAGGTTCAAATCTTCATCTAACAATTGGACAATTTTGCTGTTACACGATTTGGACAATTTGGTTGTTACACTTGTTATGTCTATAGATAAATTGGGTCAGTGGTTGAGTGACTATAACATCTGAGAGATCCGTGTTTCAATTTTCCCACGGTCGATAAATCAAGGAGTTGATTGCCTTATAATATCCGGGCTGAGGAGACGACCTATGCGTGTAGGACCGTTCAAAAGTTCCGGAAAGACATACCATGAATTGATGCAAGTACGCAAGGTTGGTGATTGTAATTAGGTAGACGAAACTGTTCAAAAACCGTCGATGATACCGCTATAGCAAGAAGACTTAAGTCATCGGGACCGAGGGTATTAGTGTACTGGTCTTGTTCAACTACCGATTACACCATATTACACGCTCTAACAGTATCCCAGAAACTGTAATTAAGGTTTATTTATCAGTGTTGCAGTATAAAGCAGAGGATTCGTCTGCTGGTATTGAAAAACGTAAAATGTGCCCAGAGGGATCTGCAACAGGTATTATCTTGCGACTATAGAAAACTGATGTTATAGGAAATGAGTATCCAGTTATAGAAACGAGATCAGCCATGAGTATATATTAAACCAGTTTTTACAACCATAATTTAATAGATCACTGTACCCATTTATGTATAAGGATACGAGATATACCCACAAATACATACATATATATTTCTATATATATATATATATATATATATATATGTATGTATATGTATATATGTATGTATGTGTGTATGTATGTATATGTATATGTATGTGTATGTGTATGTATGTATGTATGAATGTATACATGGGGCATATGTATGCGTGTATATGTATGTGAAAAGTGTGTGTATATGAATATAGATGAATATGTGTATGTGTGGATATGTGAATATATTTTTAGGTATTTGTGTATATATATATATGTATGTATGTTTGTGTATGTGTATGTATGTGTATATATATATATGTATATATATATATATATATATATATATATATATATATATATATATATATATATATATATGTATGTATATGTATATATATATATGTGTGTATGTGTGTATGTATGTGCATGTACACGTATGTCTGGGTGTGTGTGTGTGTACATGCCTAAGTGTATGTACCTACTTGTATAGGGTTTTTTTTTGTGTGTGTATTAGTATGTGTTTTTGAACATAGAAATATTTGGTCCTTTGAAATGAGACAATCGTTATATTCATCTTCATATATTTATATTTGATTTTAAATTTTAAGTAAACACAATTTTTTATTTTCCTTCGTCCATCCCTCCCCCCCCTTTTTTTTTTTTTTTTTTTTTTTTTTTCCTTCCTATCCGAATTGTCTGTGGTGTGTATATGTCACCACGAAATGTATCTTTATGTATTAGACATCCGTCGACTTTTCTTTTCTCTCCTCTTTTAAATCCACCCCACCCACATCTCCAAAAATTCTCTCTGTCACTCATCCTCATACTTACACTTTCTCTAAATTCTGTTTTGATTTCGGAGTTTTTTTTCTGTTTTCATTTTGAATTTGTAGGTCTGATGATTTGGATCGTATTTACGATTCCAATGGAATAAATTATGACCATGGAATATTAGTGTTTAAGCCTTTTTATTATATATATATATATATGTTTTTGTGTGTATATCTCGTATCCTTGTACATAAATGGGTACAGTGATCTAACTGTAACTCTAATTTTAACTTCTAAAATTGAAATGGAAGTTTTTAGCTTCTGATTTTGAAACATGCCAATTCCTATGTAGCGATGGAATCATATTTAAAAAAAAAAATAATTACAATAAGGGCTTTACTTGGATAGTGTGCATGTTTTTTTTTTTTAAATAAAAACAAAAATACTAAAGAAAACACACACACACACACATATATATATATATATATATATATATATATATATATGTGTGTGTGTGTGTGTGTGCGCGTGTGCGTGCAAATATATTGAAAAATAGGAAAGAACCGTCAGCTTAATATTCCGAAGTTCTTTAGCATTTTTGCTTTTATTTAAAAAAAACAAAAAAAACATGCACGATACCCAAGTAAAGCCCTTATTGTAATTATTTTTTTTATATGATTCCATCGCTACACAGGAATTGGCATGTTTCAAAATCAGAAGCTAAAAACTTCCATTTCAATTTTAGAAGTTAAAATTAAAGTACCTAGTATTGTTTCATCCTCAAGCGAATTGATGATGAAACAAAACTAATTACTTCAAATTTAATTTAACTTCTAAAATTGAATTGGAATTTTTTACCTTCTGCTTTTGAAACATGGCAATTCCTATGTAGCGATGGAATCATATTTTGAAAAAAATATTGATAATATATATATATATATATATATAGAGAGAGAGAGAGAGAGATAGATAGATAGATAGATAGATAACTAGACTCGTTTCGAAAAACCCTCGAATTTTTGATTTGCTAATCAAATCAATCTCGAGGGAAAAAAGGTTTTAAAAAAAGAAAGAGCTACAAACATGAACTTCTGCCGACAAAAAAAATCGCACAGATACAGGTTTGAAGCCCAAAGAAAAAACCCCGATACGAGTAACAACTAACTAACAAAAGAGCTCAATACAACCGTAGAGCAGACCTAGATACACCTAGTGAGCCAGACAAATCTACCTATGTTTCACCTAAACTGATCGTCAGGGAAAGTTTGGATCGTCAGGAAAGTATATATATATATATATATATATATATATATATATATATATATATAATACTCGGAAAAAAAAAACTCGTCCAGGGCCTTAAGGTTTTAGTCTAAAAAAAAAAAAAGCAAAAACAAGTGATTAATAAAGATAAAACAAAGTGCAGCAGGGATAAATAGAATAAATCCTAAAGAATCAGGTACAACCTACCTACCAGATTAACCTGAAAATC
>CAHIKZ030001010.1:425000-447500 GCA_903632075.3 Acanthosepion pharaonis
ACTGATTGGGCTCACCAGCGAAGGTTATCAAACAGTGTAGTACAATACTTTCCATCCAAATGCTAGCAAATCTGTAACCATACAAAGAGGACTTGTTAGATTTCAAGTACTATGGACTGATCTAGAAAATTGTCGACACGGACGAACATTGGACTTAAGGAAAAGAGTCTTTTTTAATTACAGATCTTTTCGAAAAAAAACGACCTTCATAAAGGCATGAAACAATATGCATGAAACAATATGTTTATAGACAGTGACGATACAAAGTAAAATTCTTTATGATAAATACTTTATATGTCTACAAAGTAGTCGGGAAAGCAAGTATGGTAAGATTTTATATACTTTATATTATTTGCAAACCGTCTATGGGCCTCACCTTCGCTGATAGATAAAAAACAAGCTGATATATTAATTAGCTAGTTAGATAGATAGATACGTATGGACCGAGATAGATAGATAGATAGATAGATAGAGAGATACTTAAGGACTGAATCTCAATCCGTAAGTATAAGTATAAGATATAGAAAAGTAAAGTGAGATAAATAGATGGATAGTTAGATACGTATGACTTTTTAATAGATACGTAAGAGTTTTTAATAGATCAATCAATATATCTCTGTCTGTCTGTCTGTCTGTCTGTCTCTCTCTCTCTCTCTATATATATATATATATATATATATATATATATACTCCAATAGCTTCATATCTCGCATCTCTCGCCCGTGGAACACCCTTCCCTATTACGGCTTCCCTGAGAGCTATAATCTCCAAGTATTCAAATGTAATGTCAATCGACATCTCCAGTTGCCTTGATCTATCCACTATCCTTCTCCTCATCCTTTCCTCTATCACTCCTATCTGAACTTGCTCCAAATCCCCTGTAACCCCTTGCGTCATAGTGGCTTCCCGCCTTGCTTGGGGTGAAATGATTTTAATATATATATATATATATATATATATATATATATATATATATATATAAAAGAGCAGATAAATCTTAGATATAAGTATGTACAAAAAAAATCTGATATAGTCAAAGTATAAATTCGTTGAAATTAGATAATGGACATTGTTGATTGATTTTATTTGTTTCTTTAACGGCATATCATGTCATTATGGGTCATTTAATATCAAAATTTCATTTTCATGGATGATTTAAGTTAATAAAAATATGATATATTTTATTCTGCTCTCACAACTGAAGACATATTAGATGATACATGTATGGACATAAGAATTAGAGGCGGTGATATGCGTGATTTATGTTGCAGTATTATTAACGTTCTATTTTGGAATACAGTTAGATTTCTTTAAGAAATTGTAGAATATTATAAATAATTATTTCATGTTGTTTATTTGGTTGGTTGGTTTTGTTTATCGACATATCAAGCACTGAAGGTTATATAACACCAAAATCTAAATAATTTGCACACCATTTTATGGCTTTAACTAAATATGTTTTGAACGCAATTGTATGCCTCTAAATACATATAAAATATATTGTTGGCTATTTTTCTTTAAAAATGTATTGTTGGTCATATTATCATAAATATGTACTGTTGGACATTTTGCGATAAATAGATATGGTTCGTCATTTGACTATAAATATATATTGTTAGTCATTTTAATATAAATACGTATGGTTTGTCCATTGGCTTTAAATATGCATTATGGCTCATTTTACTATAAATATGTATTGCTGGTGTTTTTTATGATAAAAAATGTACTTTTATCATTCAATAGTGTTGTGTTTTTTTAAGGGTTTATTATTCGACTATTGCTGGGACCCTAACAGAGGCTACTACCCCGGGTCAATGTAGAGCTGGGAACATCAGTAATTAAGAGTTAATTTCAGGCTCCTGAGAAACTTTTAGTTTCCCAGTCAGGACTATGGATATTATATATATATATATATATATAATAATAATAATAATAATAATAATATATATATATATATATATATATATATATAATTATTTATTTAAAAATATGGAATCATATTTTATATAAATAATTATATTTATGCTCTACTCTTGTATCGAGCACTATTTTTTAAAATAATAACTAAAAAATACTAAGGAACTTTGGATTATTTACCTAACCAGTTCCTTCCTATTTTATATATATTTTCACACACACACACACACACACACACACACACACACACACATATATATATATATATATATATATATATATATATATCGATTCAAAATATAAATAAGAATAAAAATAAATACAATAATTCCAGAACTTGAAAATTGCTTTGACATGAACCTCAGAGTTGCACAATTAATGTAAAATATTATTTATATTTCTTAATATATTAATACATTATATATGCTCTTAATATATTAATACATTATATATGCTCTTAAATACCTCTGTTATTTAACAGTGAACACTGTTTTTTTCGTACACTATACATTATGCTATTAGTATACGATTTCTAATGTACCACCCTATATTTACCCGTTCGGTTCCAAATTTTCACTTGATGATGAAACAGGGTTTGATACTTTAACTCAATTTAATTTTAATAATTATATTGAGGTTTTCGGCTCCCGTTTTTGAAACATGAGAATTCTTATGTAGCGAAGGAATCATATTTTTTTTTTTAAATAATTATAATTTAAGCTCTACTTCTGTATGGAGCAGTGTTTTTTTTTTAAAATAAACACAAAAATATCAAAGAACTCCGGATTATTAACGTGTTCTTGTGATCTTTCCTATTTTTTATCTGCACACACACACACACACACACACACACACACACACACACACACACAACACACACACACACACATATATATATATATATATATATATATATATATATATATATATATATATATATATATATATATATATATATATGTATGTATAGTCGACTGACTTTTGAATTCAGAGTTGTTTTTCTCCTAGAACAGCTACCGTCCAATATATATATAAAGGTTTATTGGGCAGAGTTGAATTAGACCAGGAAATAGTAGTATTAAATAGTTCCCAATACACATGAGAAAAAATTTTAAGTAAAAATAAAGATAACATGTACAGCATTAAACTTTCAAACTCCATTACAGTCAATGTCTTGATTTTTAATCGTCATGACCCGTTATTTTTTTTAAAGAGTATTGTGTGGCGTTCATCTGTGTGTTTTTTTTAAATAAAGCATTAAAGTGGTCATTTGAAAGTATCACCCGAAGAGACCGTCCGTTCGAAACCATGGTCGTGTATTTTAAGTAAACTCCTGATTTTTAAAGACTATATATATATATATATATATATATATATATATATATATATGTATCAACCGTTCCTTTATACAGGTTTCATTGTAGATGATTGACAACGCACTGTGGTTATGCTTTTTATTATATTTTTCTTGTATTCGTATAAGATCTTTCGTGGGTGTAGAGTTCTGAGACGGTCTATGACTAACAACTTGTAAGAACTCAAGTACAACATAACAAACCTCTTAATCGCAGTGCCTTGTGAGTCATTTTCATTTTTCTTTTGTCGAATATATATCTATATCTATGCATATGTACTTTCAGACCCCAAATACATCATAAGGTATAAAAATTTCCACTAGGAATTGACAGTGATTACTACTACTTCTACTACTTCCACGACTACTACTACAAGTATTAGTAATAATAATAATAATAATAATAATAATAATAATAATAATAATAATAACATAAATAATACAAATAGTATTAAATTAAGAAACTCTCAAGATGGAAACATAAAATCATATAAGCGTTATTTTTTCATACTTTGTTCATATTTTTTTTTACGAACAGGGCGTGTAGTTTTGGTTTATTTTGGGTCATGGGTGGGAGTGATATTATTATTTTTTTATTACCAATTTTTTGTTTTTATTTGTTTTTCTTTTAATCTGTGTCTCTACTTCGATAATCAAAGAAAAAATTATCCGTTTGTTCATATCCAACTTCCTATGAACTAAGTGCGCCATTTTCTAATTCTGACGGACCTCGACACACCCTGAATCCTTTCTCATTTTCTGTCTAGTTTGAAAGCGCTTGACTTATCTTTTTCTTGTCTTTTCTTTCTGTCTTCACTTCTTTCTTTTTCTTTCTTTCTTTCTTTCTTTCTTTCTTTTTTTGTTTGTTTGTTTCTTTCTTTTCTCTTATTAATTTATATTATTCTCTTTTTTTGTCCCTTTTCGTCTTTCTTCTTATTTTTTTTTCTTTCCGCGTTTTATTCTTTCCCCTTTCATTGTTTTGTTTTTTTTTTTTCTTTTCTCTCGGATCTTTCTTTTTACCGTGTTTCGTTTTGTTTTTCTTCGTTTACCTATATTTTTCACTCCTTGTTTTTTTTTCTTACACACTCTTTGTTTTTTTTTTAAAATATTTTTGAGTTTTTCACTTCCTGTTCTTTTCTTTTTTAGTCTTTCCTTCTTTTCTTCGTTTTCCTTTATCTTTTATTATTTTGTTTCTTCTCGTTCTCGACATTTTGTTTCATTACGTTTCTTCACTTTAATTTTCTATCTATTTCTTGCATTATTTTGACACAATAATGATTCAAAATTAAGTAAAACCCACTTATCTATGTATATCAATATTGACATAAATTCATATCTATCTATCTATCTATCTATCTATCTATCTATCTAGTCTGCTCCGTCTCTCTCTTTCTATATATATCTATTTATTCCAGTGTCTGCTCTACCTCTCTCTATCTATCGATCTATCCTAGTATGCTATCTATCTATCTAATATCACAGTCTATACGTATCTATCTATCTATCTATCTATCTATCTATCACAGTCTATACGTATCTATCTATCTATCTATCTATCTATGCAGTCTGCTCTCTCTCTTTCTATCTATCCCAGTCTGCTCTCTCTCTCTCTATCTATCTATCTATCTATCTATCTATCTATCTATCTATCTATATATCTATCTATCTATCTATCATGTAAAGTAACGAGTTGAATCGAGAATTTGACGAGATAAGTTTTGACTTCAGTCCGTGAGTCCATCACTACAGACTCAGACAGTTGAACAGTAAGTAATCAATACGAAAAATGATCTAGACGTGCCATATTTATGCCTTGTCAGCGGAACAACCAAGATCTTGCGCCGGAGACTAAACAAAGGAATATGTCTACCAATATCCACTCAAAAATTAACATATGCTCTTATCTTCTCGTCAGCATATTGTAATATTTAGCCGTTCCCTTATAAAGAAATATACGGAATTCATTGACCGAAAAGCCAGTGCTTCTCGAAATTGTCATTTCTTCAGTCCCTGGCCATTGGGTGGGATCAAAGTGTAGTATCTGTCTTCGAACAGGGAGGTGGGGAATACATTTTTACTCTCAGTTGTGTTTCTGTTTCGGATAAACTACACAAAAAAATCAGTGAAGTATGTCTGGTCCCTGGGTTTTCTTAGCTGCCTTTTCATGGTTCTAAAGACTATGGGTCCATTGATTGCTAGTACGACTGGGCAATTTTGGCTTTGGCTAAGATGCATGCACTTGAGCTCTCCACTTTAAATCTGTTTTGTGGCATAATCTCAACACTGTGACGAGCAAATACCAAGTGCGGTATATTTTTTCGTCAAAAATGAAATTATTTTGGTTTCTTTATAAAGAAACTGTTGTGGGGCTCTCCCCTTTTTACATAAGATGGACTCGTCCAAAGTATACTTATACTGACAGAGAGAATACCTGCGGTTGAGACCCAAGATACAGTCTCGACGTCTGTCGATCTCTCTGGTTTGGCAGAGAGGAACCCGGACGAAGCTTTGCCGAAGGGCAAGGTTTCGTCCGGGGAGGTAGACAAGCCCTGAATCTGTCTAGGCGGGTTCAAAGGCTACATTTTTGGCCGAGCCTACGGGCTCGGAGAAACCCACTTTAAACTCGGCCTTGTGCCACATATATTCCTCGTGGGTGGAATGTTAAATATTGAGATACGTTGAGATACGTGGAGATAGGTTAAGAGATACGGAGACAGACACAGGTTGTTCTCAGTTATACAAGAGTCCAGAGAGAGAGAGAGAGAGAGAGAGAGAGAGAGAGAGAGAGATGATTACGGCTTTACTTACTACTAACCCGCATTCCTGGATTACTAATCTTCACTTCAAGTCTGTATTCTTTAATACACTTACTTTTCTGTGTCAATTACAGACGTTATTTATTTATTTGCGCAGCATTCCATTCATGGAATCCACAACAGAAATATTTGCCATTCATTGACTGAGACTGACATTTTTTCACTCTTTGGTCATCGTGCCGGGATCAAAGTGTTGTACCTGTTCTCTTAGCCTTGAAAGGTAATGGTAATATTATTAATATCTTCACAAGGAAAATTTCAGCATTTATTAAATAAGCAGCCAGTGCTACTCGAGTTAATATGCACTTCACTCTCTAGCCATTGTGCTGGGATCATTTAATTTTCTTGGAAGTTTTGAAGTAATAAAAAGAAGATACCAAATCAAGCCGAGCTTTTCGGCTTGACGGTTGAACTCTCTGCCTCTGAGCAGATAGGAACCTGGACGAGGCTCCACCGAAGGGCAGAGTCTCGTTCAGGGAGGTTGACCAACCCGATTCTGTTTTTACAGTTTCTAGGGGCATTTTTTGGCCGAGCCTACGGGCTCGGAAAACCTACGTAAAACTCGGTCTTGTGCCACATCTTTCCCTCGTGAGGGGGGCAAGTAAATATCGAATCGGGTCGAGCCGATAGTAGTTCACTCCAAATCAGACTGACAGACATACTAACACCTTTCACATCTTGTATTATTATTTCGTGTAATATACCTTCGTTATTTCTACTCTTGTGTTCGTGTTGTTCTTCCTTGGTCCTACCTGGACCATAACAATTTGTACTGTTAGATATGTTTGGTATATATATGGATTGTTGGGCATTTTACTATAAAAATGTATTGGTCGTTTTTTATGTAAAAAAATATATATTGCTGGAATTTTTACTATAAAAGTGTATTGTTATTCTTTCAAAGTGCTTTGATTTTGTTTAGCTTCACTATTTGCCCATAGCTGGGACTATAACAGATGTTACTTCACTTCCTAGCCATTATGCTGGGATCAAAGTGTAGTATCAGTTCTACCTGTCTCTAGTCGGAATATTAATATTTGCAGGTTCCTTATGAGAAGAAAATTTGCATTCATTAACCGACTAGTGTTACTTTCGCTGCAAATAATTTTCTAATATCCGTTAACTTTGATGTTGATGGTAAGTTCCTTTCTAACCTTTTGCATGGGATATTGTAGACGGTCGATATCTTAATTGGTTTTCGTTATCTGGTACAGCACTTTGTTGTTGATTATGTAGCGCCGAGCTACAACGTTGGAAGAAGAATCTTCTACATGTTATAATTAGCTAATTTCTGAATGAGTCTTTGCTACTGTATGGTATCTGTATATTTTGACAATAGAATTCACCCTGTGCAAGGCCCAAGAGCCACTCGAGGTTGAAGATTACAGAGTAACGGTAGCGGTTAAGAGGTTAATACTCTAAATAATAGAGTGATTAGAGATGCATTTTTTGGGGCGCCGTTTCCACACCAAACTCTAGAAATATTTAAGAGCAGGACTCAATTTTTTCTGTGAATTCTTCGGTTTTGAAGCAGTTTGCATTGTTCAGCGAACCTATCTCTATAGCAATTTTGTGTCAATTTCGTTGTTTCTTATACTATTTTTATGTGCACCTCCCTTCGTAGGCGATCATGGCCCTCCACATCTTCCTGTCCCTTGTAGTGCTTAATAAGTTTTGTCTTTTTGTTATTTTTCCCAAACCTTGGTCTACGATCGACTTGCTCAAGCTCGTCAAGTATGTTACGCGATGATTTCCTCAGTCTCTCTTGCCTCCTGAGTGTCGGATTTTCCAAGCCCTCCTTCCTCAATACGCGCCCCAGAAACTTCAACTAACTCTTGATGATATTAAATAGGTCTCCTTTTTGTTTCTATTTTATCTAAAACCTCGTCAAGTTCGCATAATCGGCACGAGGTTTCCTCAGCCTCTCTCTGTAGAACCACATTTCTGTTGCTGGAAGTATCTTCTCCATCTTCGAGGAGATTGTCCAGAAGGACAGATATGACGTAACAGTTCAATATAAACGAAATATACTCATAAATTTGTTATGACTGATCCAGACACCGATGTATTTAAAGACTTTAGTGTTTATTAATTCAACATCATCGAATCTTATGATCGATTCCGGGAAGATGAAATCACTTCTTTCTGTCTGAATCCAGGCCCATATATGGCATTATTTTATTTAGCAATTTCAAGTCAGAACATCATAGTAATGTACAATGCTATCAATATGGTGCGTTTAAAGATGATCGAATGAAATTCACACGCGATCGTCTACAGGACAAGTTAGCAATCGACCTCCCTTAAAATACGAACCCCGTTCAGAATAGTCGTGCTTGTGGGAATTTTAACATGTTATGAAATAAGCGTTCCGGTTCAAATAAACATTCCGCCGGGAATATTTATTTCATTCTGATAAAGAAAATTATTTGAAAAAAACTCGTAAGTGTACCGAACGAATTATGCAGTTTTCTTGATTGAGGTGGGTGATAGAAATTATTCAGTCATGCCGGTACTATTATTTCATACATATAGGTATAGATATTTGTCTTGATAACACTACTTATATCAGTCTTTCAACATTGCAGACTGGCGCTACAAAATCACAAACAAAGAATTGTACCAAATAAAAGAAATCGCATCATTTGAAGACTACCAACAGCAGCAACAACTAAAATAGATAACACGTGTAACTCGAAGAGAAGATAATGAAATTTATTAAAATGTTAACGTTCCACAATATTTTCAAAGTTAAATTTGGGAAGGAAATCTCATTAGTACGGGAAAGATCAATAACAGATAATGGACTTGAGAAAAATATTTCCCTGAAAAAATGTCATAAGAGAAAGTCTTTATAAATCACAACCGAAAGCAGTAGTAGTTACTAAGTCAATGAATGCTAAATGTTTCCTTATAGGGAAACTCCTAATAATACCATTACCATTGTCAATTGTCGGTCGGTCGGATGCGATTTGATTCTATAAATGGGTGTAATTTTGCGTTTCGTATCTCACATGAAAAGTTCGAAACAAAACAAGAGCCAAGATTTTGTTAAATTATGTTAAAATTTCCTACTGCAATATTTTGATGCGCCTCTGTGCAAGCTAATCATTACCAAAGCTAGTCAGGTTTACTTTTTGTTATCACTTCACCCCAAGCAAGACAATAAAGCCACAAAGATGCAAGGTGGGGTTACTAAGTGTGAGAAGATATGACATAAACATTACAAAGGAGTGAGAACAATAAAAGAACAGGAATTAGGAAGACAGAGACTGACATTAATTTTTGAACAAAAGATTACTGAAAGTAAAAAGACGATGAGCATATATTTTCTTCATAAATTCCCTTCATGCTCCATTAGATTGATCTTAATAATAATAATAATAATAATAATAATAATAATAATAATAATAATAATAATAATTTTAACCAGTCTCACGTTGATGTGTGCTGTTCAGGAACTCAATAGTAACAATGATGATAATACAGGATCTGTATTCGAGGTCACCCCGATATAATTTTCTGTAAAATGATTATTGATGTTGATATAACATTATTATTATTATTATTATTATTATTATTATTATTACATTGCTGTTTATTGTTTTAACAAGATATTGCCATAAGCCTGACATACAGATAGATAGATAGATAGATAGATATGAACAGACAGGCAGACAGGCAGGCAGATAGATAGATAGATAGAGAGATAGATAGATGTGAACAGACAGACAGACAGACAGGCAGATAGATAGATAGATATGAACAGACAGACAGACAGACAGGCAGATAGATAGATAGATATGAACAGACAGACAGACAGACAGGCAGATAGATAGATAGATAGATAGATAGATAGATAGATAGATAGATATGAAACAGACAGACAGACAGGATAGATAGATAGATAGATAGATAGATATGAACAGACAGAGGCAGATAGATAGATAGATAGATAGATAGATAGAGGCAGACAGGCAGATAGATAGATAGATAGATATGAGACAGACAGACAGAGGCATATAGATAGATAGATAGATAGATATGAACAGACAGACAGACAGACAGATAGATAGATAGATAGATAGATAGATAGATAGATAGAGATGAACAGACAGACATACAGATAGATAGATAGATAGATAGATAGATATGAACAGACAGAAAGACTGATAGATAGATAGATAGATAGATAGATAGACAGATAGATAGATATGAACAGGCAGACAGACAGGCAGATAGATAGATAGATAGATAGATAGATAGATATGAACAGACAGACAGATAGATAGATAGATAGATAGATAGATAGATAGATAGATATGAACAGACATACAGACAGGCAGACAGATTGTTAGATAGATAAATCGATAGATCGATAGATAGATATGAACAGACAGACAGATAAAAAATATTACTAGCAACAAACATTGTCGTCATTAAATAGCACATTGATGTTGATATACCGTAAAACAAACCAAACCAATATATACTGAGATAGATAGATAGATAGATATGAACAGACAAATAGATAGATAGATATGAACAGACATACAGACAGATAGATAGATAGATAGATAGATAGATAGATAGATATGAACAGACAAATAGATAGATAGATAGATATGAACAGACATACAGATAGATAGATAGATAGATAGATAGATACAGACAGACAGACAGGCAGACAGATTGATAGATAGATAAATCGATAGATCGATAGATAGATATGAATAGACAGACACACAGATAGATAGATAGATCGATAGACAGATAGATAGACAGATATGAACAGACAGACAGACAGATAAAAAATATTACTAGCAAAAAACATTGTCGTCATTAAATAGCACCTTGTTGATATTCCGTAAAACAAAACGAAACCAATATATACTGAGATAGATAGATAGATAGATAGATTTTCACGCTAATAAATCAGAATGAGAACCATTGTTTCAACGTGATATGGCCGTAAACAACAAGCATGTGTTAATGGATATTAGTGTAGGAGGGATGGTGAAAAAAGAAATATCTTATTAAGTGCAGCAAAAGATCGGAAGTTTTTGAGAGCCATGATTATTCACGTCCTGAAGAGACACGACACATGCAAGAATCAGATATAGCGAGACTATCCTGTGAGAACTAGGAGACCTATCAGTTTTTTTATTATTATTATAGGGCATAATCGTGACACTGTGTTTATGGTCGACTCAGAAAGTGTCCAAGGAGTGATGGAAAACAATAAGAAAAGACTAACTATTAATTATTAAAAAAGACAGAATGCATGGGCAACTGCAAAAAGGGAGTCAGCTCAATCAATCAGGCATCGAAATTGATCTCTCTGAATACTCTAGTAACAAAGAGAATTATACCTTTTGTGATGTCAGTGAACACTCATTGCCACTTTCGTAATGCTCGTTGTAGTAGAGACTTTGTAATTGCAGATACAACTATAGTAATGTCGTTGAACAATACTGGTGCCAGACGCCTTCGAATAACACTCGCACTAATAGTACATCCTCGATAAAACTCGCTTGAATATTAACCATCAAATAGCGATCCGAATAGAGAAACAGTATAAAGAATAGCGGTCCGTATATTAGTAGGGGATAGACTAGAAGTAATGAACTTAATAGTAATAAAGGATAGAATAGAAATAACAAACATTTAAATGTCACATATCCTTCTGTTTATGCGTTTCCTTTATGGTCACGTGGTCTACTGAATTCAATAATGGGGTCGCCTGTGTTTGTTCTCTGGCGATCTATGTTCAAACTGATGTGACGGCAGCGACACTTAATTCCTATATAGCAGTAACCTAAATCTCCGAAGGTGCCTATGAAAAACGAAACATGCATTCCGGAAACATATGAAAATATCGTTAGAAAATTTTTAAAAGACTGAACTGCTATATAATATATAATAATACATTGAATGGTGGACAATTACATTGGACAGGATGCGGCTGGTATTTGAGGACATACAGATTTAAGATTAATACTGCTTCCCACTAAATTCTAATGCTTTTATTTTTCAGAAATCAAGAATGTCAAACCCTATGACAACAAATGAAATGAAAAGGCATGCTGTGATTGTGGCATTAAAGGCTGATCATAACAATTTGGATATTGCACGTTTCCTCAGAGTTGGAAGATCGTTTGTCCACAAGATACGAAAAGAGTTAGAAGACGTTGACAGTTCCCCAATGTCTGTGCACGTTTTGATTAAGTGAGAACATCGAAATTTATTCAGGAATTCAAGCAGACAATTAATGAAAACCGAGGTCAAATCAATGAGGTCAATTGCCAAAAAGCTGCATATGTCTGAAAAAACAATCAGAAGGAATTCATGAAGACATTCTATACAAGTCCTACGTGATGAAGAGAGGTCAATTTATGTCTGAAAAAAAAAAACCCCAAAAAACAAACCGTTTAAACAGATCCAAAAGGCTTTTAAACAAACTTAAAAAATCCTTCAGAAACTGGTGGGATTTGGTTTTTCTCAGATGAGAAATATTTTGGTCAAGATCAAAAACTTAACATAAGAAATGACAGCTGGTTTTTTCAGATTCTTCTGAGGTGCCAAGACTTATGCGCACAAAATTTCCTTCAAGTGTTATGGTATATGGGTGTTGTTAGCAATGAAAGACATGTTATACCACTACACTTTTTCCAATAAGGTCTTAGAGTAAATGATGCTGCTTACATTGATGTTCTACAAACAGTTGTCAAGCCCTGGATTGACAACATATGCAACAGCAGGTTTTACATATTCCAGCAAGACTCGGCTCCATCCCACAAGGCTCTACGAACACAAGAATGGATGGCTGACCATTTGTACGAGCACATCACACCCAACATTTGGCCTCGTAACTCTCCAGATCTCAATCCACTAGACTATTGTGTGTGGAGCGTTGTTGAGAAGGAGGTTAATAAACAGCCTCATAACACCAAATACTCTCTTAAAACTGCAATAGTTCGAGTAATGTCTGATATAAATAAGGACCAATTTATCAGAACTTGCAACCGATTCTGACATCGTGTAGAGGCAATTATTGATGTTAGTAGTAGTTTTATTGAATAAAATTAAATAATAGTTAAATTCCATGTTTACTCGTTTGTAATCAAATATAATTATATTTATTTGTTACTTGTTTTTTTACTAATCTTACTAAATTCTGTCCGTACCCTGTTGATAAAAAAAGAGAATGAAGTGACAGAATGCTAAGAATACAACGGAGAGAAAGGAAGAAACGGAGAAGTCTTTAAGAAAATGGAAGCATCAGTGAGACTTAAACTTATGATCGACTTGATTCGGCTGAAATTTCTGGGACACATTATGAGAAAAGTGTTTTTAGCGCTCAAAGAATAAATGGAAGGTAAAAGAAAAAATAATTGTTACGAATAGATGGTGTTTAGATAAAAAAAAGAGGTATAATAAAAGGTTAAAAAATTGCAAAAACAATCCCCGAAAGTTTTGCAGAGCAATGATCACTTTCGCCCTGAAAGGATTTACTACATACCAAAATAAGCGTTCTCTTATCTTTACACAAGCGATTTCTTTTTTGGAAATATTGATCGCCTCTGCGATTTAAATCGGAATTAAATTAATTCAGCGCCGGATATTTTGGCTTAAGCCGGAGTACTGCGCATGTCCCAGTAAAGTTAACTTATTGGTTAGGAACATTTTTGCATTTATGAACAACAATTAAGGAGAAAAAATACGAATACGAGCCAAACAAATGCAATGAAAAGCGCATGCGTGCTAATCTAATTTCTGATTGGTTCGTTCGGACCCAGCGTTGCTGGAGGGTTTCAGCATTAAATAACCAACAGGTTTCTTAGGTGACGGTTGTGCATCAGTCAAACTCTTTGGCATTGTTTCATTTTCCGGAACATTTTGCAGAACGGAAACTTTCGCAATGAATGCGCACGCGCGAGTTAGGCTTGTAGAGAGAACGTTAAGTCGTGTTGAAGTAGAAAACGTAGTCGCGCGTAAAGGACATTCAAAACAGATCCGTTAATTTACTCGAAGAATTTAGACAGATGAGTTTTACTTCTTCCTAAGCCTTTCAAAGACACTGTAAAAAATGAATAAAAATATTGATTTAAATGTGAATTTTTAAAATATTATTAAAAAGAAAGCAACTCTCTCCAGAAAATCAAAAAAATATTAAAAACTTTTATCTACTTAAACAATTGCATAAATGTGGTTTTGATAGATAATATTATTAAGGAGAAAGGTGTACATTAGGCTTTCTGAGCGGAATTTCGGATAATAGGTAAAGCTGGAGAGTTAGTAAATTGAAAGAATCATCAGATATCAAATTGGTCGATGTTTATGTCAGAGTTGTGTCGATTTCAACGCTGTATCACAATTACTGTTAAATACGTATGCGGGATAGAGAAAGCTTACAAATTATGAATCTTCTAGTAATGTGGTTGTTCATAGAATACTGTTTTTAAGCGTTTCTGTTATAGATTAATCTTTTTTCCATCACAACGGGAAACAACAACACACAAGTGTTCTACCAAATAATTCACTAACGCTTCACAGATTTAAAAAAAAAAAAAACAAGAAAAAAACCCCAAAAAACCAGTAGTAAAATAACACTTATCTAGAGTCACTAATGTCCCTGGGATTGATAGTGGTGTGTTTTCCAGGTGCCTTCTCCACGGTGTTTTTATTGAAACACTACCTCTCATTAGCTGGCCGCTGACTCGGCAAGAACTCTTCCGTTCTTTGTTAGGTCATATTTTTCATCCTATGTTGTTGCTAGCAACCCACCTCACTTGGAAGAAATTGGAGCAGGTGTGACGGTAGGTTGTCGACAGTATATTTCATATGTAGATACATATACATAGACACACACACACACACACACACACACACACACACATATATATATATATATATATATATATATATATATATATATATATGTTTTAACTTATTTATTGTTCTAGATATTTTTACGTGACAAAAATAAATAACTATTGTTTAGAAATTTAAACTGTAGAATCAGAGATTTATATTGTTGTACTTGTTTGATATTGTCATCTCCAAATTATAATTTGCATGTTAGGTGGTTCCTTTTACTGAAAAACATGTATTCTGTCTTCTTGCAACTTTTGTTTAGTCCTTTATTCTCGCTTTCCTTCACTACCTTCTGCAGATGTTCCTTTAGTTTCATTTCTGTATCTGCTATAAACACGGTATCATCTGCATATTTTATGCAATTAATATTGCAGCCGCCATCAATAAATCTTGAGAGGTCTTCTAATTCGCTTACATCTTTGCCTTACGCTCCTTTCTGTTTTTGTATATTTGCTGAATTCATTTTCTGCCCGTATGCAGGCTGTTTGCTGCCAGTGTAAGTTCTAGATTATTGCAATATCCTTTCCCGATATTAGATTATCTAGCAGTTCCTTCTGTCGGCTAATGTTGAAATAAAGAAAAACACAATTGCATCAAAAAACTGCTAGAACTGTCGGGTAATCCGGATACAAGCTAAGTAACGTATTAAAAAACAGGAAAATTGCATTAGAAACAACAGGAACAATACTGAACTGTTCTGTATAGCGTTCCTTCTATATGGAAGTGAATGTTCCACATTTTTCTCGCAGATGAAGCAGAAACATGGAGCAACCGAAATGGGGTTCTACAGAAGGATGTTGAGAATACCATGGGACGAAGTTTTAGAGGAAATGGAAACAAAACGGAAGTATATATTTTACATCAGATAATAAGGAAAGAAGGCTTAGAAAATTTGACTCACACAAGACATATTGAAGGCAGAGGGCTAGAGGAATGCATCGCATAGCATAACTAACGAGCTTGTGTAAATGGTTGGTAGAATAAGAATTTGGAGACAGCAAAAAAGTCAAAAATATTAAAATCTACAAAGGACAGGAAATGAATCGTCACAGTCCTGAAGGGACATGGCATATAGAAGAAGAATAAGTAGCAGGAGGAGGAGGATGGGGAGGAGGAGGAGAAAAAGAAGGAGGATGAGGAGAGGGAGGAGGAGAAGGAGCTTGTTTAAATGTTTAGCTGAAGAGGGAGTAGGAGAGAGAGCAAAAGGTCAAAATTTGCTAATTTTCCAAAATTGTTGCTAGCCATGATCGCCAACTTCCTATAGGAACATGCCACATAGAAAAATAAAAATAATAATAGTAATAATAATATTAATAAGACGAAGATATAAAAAGAAGTAGAAGAGGAAAAAGATGATGAAGATGTAAAAAGAAGAAAAAGAAGAAAAAGAAGGTGTAAAAAGAAGAAAAAGAAGAAGAAGAAAATGAAGATGTAAAAAGAAGGAATAGAAGCAGATGAAGATTTAAAGAGAAGAAATAGAAGAAGAAGATGAAGAAGTAAAAAGGAGAAAACGAACAAGAAGAAGAAGATGTAAAAAGAAGAATTAGAAGAAGAAGAAGATGTAAAATGAAGAAATAGAAAAAGAAAAAGATGAAGATGTAAAAAGAAAAAGGAGATAATAAAAGTAAAAGAAGAAGTTAAGAATGATTTTATTTAAATGGTTGGCAGAACCGTGTATAGGAGAGATAGCAAAAAGAAAAAAAAATCCTAAGCGCTACAAAGAACAGACAATTGTAGAAAGACTCGATCCTCAATGTCCTTTAGGGGCAAGGTACATTGAAGAAGAAGTACAAGAAGGAATTTGTGTAAATGTTTAGAACAGGTGTTAAGACCGAGGCGAAAAGACCAAATTAAAAAAAAAAAAGCTAAAAATGTCAGCAAATTTTAGAGAATCAGGATCGTCAGCATTCTCAATGCGAATGACAAATATATGATGGAGAAAACACCTAGTAAATAAAATGAGATTTTCGTAGACATGAAAAACAGAAGGAGAACAATCTATCCTCATAAATTGAATAAAAGGTTCAGTTCGGAGGGATCCAGAAACACCTGAAAAAAATCCGGTGATATAATGGCTGAAATCTCCTGATTATAACGATGAAGACATTAATCAGAACGTAATGAATGTAAGTAATAATCAATCCTTATTCCAGAAATTCAGACAGAATGCAAATGGGGGATAAAAAATAACAATAAAGATGAGGATATTAATCTGAATGTAAGCAATGTAAATAATATCAATTCCTCGTTTCAGAACTTTAGACAGAAGACGACTAGGTGATAATAACAACAAAGATGAGGATATTAGTCTGAGTGTAAATAATAATTCCTCATGCCAGAAATTCAAACAGAAAATCAACATACAATGTTAACATTTAGCAATCGTCTGAAATCCTTTATATTAACTACCAGCCGCCAAGGGGAAAGTCAATGTATTCCCCTTGCCTCTGGACAGACATGTTATTCTTTTTAATACAATTAATTAATCTACGCATACAAAGAAATCTATCTGCATTTAAATTAATCGAAAATCCATATCTATTGTAGATCAGTTCAAAGATTATTCATTCTTTCCCTTAAGATATAAATCAGTGTAGCCTGTCAATTGTTATTTGCAAAAGAGCAACGTCCCGCCAATTAAATCACATTTTCTCGAGAGTGATTCCACTAAGATCCAGCTAAGAATAAACATCAGTTGTAAAAAGAAAAATTTAAAAAAAAGATAGAATGTATAATTGTCAGCAAGGGAAGCAAAAATCTCAGTATGTGAGACAGCAATTTGGGACGTCCAAATGAACTGAGTAGAGAAGATTCAATATCCCGCAAGTGTTCAAAAAGATGGCGGAGGATATGAGACCTAAATCAGAAGGCCCGCTGGAATAGGCAATGACACCTTGCAAAAATGAACCAAAGATTTAAGAAAAAAAAATAGCAGTTATAACCCGTCTTCGACCAGGTTTTTCATTACTGGGAATTTTTGCCGTTCAATTGGAGCAGTTTAATGTCAACCCACCAAAAAAAAAACAATATTAATAAAAACAATTGGGTGCAACTGAGGCACATCCCCAAATGGTTGGGGTGTTAAAAATATCAATGGGATATGGCCATTTCAGGGCAAAGAAGGAATATCTTCCATGGACCGTCATAATAATAATATACGATAATTTTTATTTATGATATACTTTTTTCAAAATTCTAATAATCTTTTGCGTTAGATTTCAAAATCTCTAAATTGATTGTACGCTGTTTTTTATACACATAAATTTTTGTCAAAGGTTTTTGCGCAGAGTGTAAAAAATCAGCTTTTTTTTTTCTATTTTCACCTTCAAGGTTGTAATTTTTTTCTGAGAATTTTGACCGCCGTACTCTTTAACGACTGTAAATACTAGGTAATTTCTTCCCAAGTGAAGAGAAAACTTGAGAAAACATGTGACAACGGCCGTCTTAGGTATAACGATAAACTACATCCGCGTCCTGGGTAAGACAGTCAACTACATCCGCGTCCTGTGTATGACGATAAACTACATCCGCGTCCTGGGTTAGACGATAAACTACGTCCAACAGTAAAGCCATGGATCAGGAGGGTTTGAGGAGCATAGAACCACCTCTTAATTGCTGGTGTTCACAGGTCTTAGCTGACCCGGGGTGGTAACACTGGTTAGGGTTCCAGCTATAGGTAAAAAGTTAACCTCCAAAATGGGGTCAAAACACTATCGAAATGCAAAAATAGGTTTAATACCAGAAATACTTAGTCAAAAATTAATATGAGCAATGAATTTTTGAAGAACATTTATTACCAGTAATGCATTTAAAAAAACATTACCAGCTGAACATTTTTGAAGGAAAAAATATTATCAACAATAAAAATTTTCTGCATTAAATAACCAATAGTGGTTGATATGCCGTAAAACAAAACAAACCAAGCTATACTGAGATACATTAATAGATAGCTGAATAGATATGAAAAACCAAGAGAAACAGACAAACAGACAGACCGACAGACAGATAGAGAGATAGATAAAAAATATTACCAACAATAAAAATCTCGTCGGCATTAAATAATCCAATGAAGTTGATATGCCGTAAAACAAACCAAACTAAACTAATATATACTGAGATAGATAGATAGATAGATAGATAGATATGAAGAGACCAAGATAGATAGATAGATGGATAAAAAATATATATATATTACCAGCAATAAAAAATCTTGTAGGCATTAAATATCCCATGGAGGTTGATATGCCGTAAAACAAATCAAACTAAACCAATATAGATAGATATATATATAGATAGATAGATAGATATAAAAAGACCAAGATATGAAGAGACTAAGATAGATAGATAGATAGATAGATAGATAGTTAGATAGTCAATAAAAATCTTGTCGGCATTAAATAAGCCATTGACGTTGATATGCCGTAAAACAAATCAAACTAAACCAATATACATTGAGATAGATAGATAGATAGATAGATAGATAGATAGATATTACCAGCAATAAAAATCTTGTCGGCATTAAATAACCCATTGAGGTTGATATGACGTGAAACAAACCAACCAAACCAAACCAAACCAAATCAAACCACTGGAACAACGGAAGCATGGTTCTAGAGAAGGATGCTTAGAATACCGTGGACAGACTATGTAAACATTGAAGTCGTTTAGGGAAAATAAAAATGGTAATCATACATAAAACCACGGAGACGCAATTTCTGGGGCATATAGTATGGAAGGAGTGCTTAGAAAATTTAACACTCAGAACATATTGAATGAAAGAGAGACAGAGCTATACAAAGAATAACCTAACCAAAGCTCTTGTGTAAATACCTCAGAAAAGATATTACTAGATACTGAAAAAAATTGTTAAAACCTACAAACGATAGGAAGTTGTGGAGAGCTATGATCACCTACGTCCTGAGAATTCCTTGGACTAAACAGGAACCTGAACAGAAGGATACAGTGAGTAACCTACATAATAGGCATGTGTCCATGGATAGCAGAACATAACTGGTTGTAATGAGAAAAGGCAAACGTTACTGACAGTTACAAAGGGAAGGATGTGCTGGAGTACTATGTTCGTCCATGTCCTGAAGGTACATGGCACAGAGAAGAGGAAGTAATTGATATGAGAAGTGCGGGTGTCGTAAATATTATCGTGCACAGAAAATGTGTGTTTGGCTTTACATCACACATAGAGGATTGATAAACCGTCAAAAATCAAATCTAATTAATCGAACAATCGCGAAGATCACACCGCTGCTCCCCCAAGTAATCTCACAGAGAATAGATTAACAGATCGTAACTTCATTAGTTATTATTCCTTGTCCTCTCATCATCCTAAGTACTTCGTTTATTGACGAGTACACATCGTGAAACTTGTAGAATTATTTATCTTAAATGAAATAGACATTAAATTCTATTTTATAAATAAAATTCTGTTTCATATCTATTTCATATTCATATGACTGGAGCCGAGATCTCATCAATTTACGGTTGGGCTTCCTAGAGGTAGCCGTAAATTCTATGCTAAGTTCCCATCTCGGAATTTTTCGCTTGTCGTACAGCCTTTCGGCTCCAAGCGTTCCAGCCAATTTGAATCTACCGGAATTTAAATACAATGTCAATCGCTATCTACACTCCTCCTGATTATTCTTTTCTCTTCCCGCTCATTGATAATGTTTCTGTACCTGATTCTTTCACACCCAGTGTCTTAGCGGCTTTACCCCCTTGTATGGGGTTGTACTGATATATATATATATATATATATATATATATATATATATATATATATATATATAAATAGTTACTATAGCGAAGAGCTCATCCGATTATATATATATATATATATATATATATATATATATATATATATATATATATATATACACACACACACATAGCGCGGATCTTATAAAACTTTCAGTTATTCTGTTTGGATAAGTCTTGTTCTTATGTACATCGTCTTTGTCATGTTGTATTGATAATGTTATAATTTATGAATATGTCCTGAAGATGGTTTATTAGACCGAAACGTCCAACGTTGACATATTAACATTAAAACAGTATAAATTGTATATAAGGATTTTTGTTTGTTTTTTTTCTGTATATATTTTTTCTTCATATATATATATTTATATATATATATATATATATATATATATATATATATATAAAGAAAGTGAAAATACATCCCTACCCCTACCAAAACGTAACTAATAACTGATACATCAAAATACAGCGATAATGAACACGCAAACAACCCTAGTCTGGTTGAATGGATTTTATCTGTAACCTTGGAAACGTGAATTGTGTTTTTTTAGCTGTGTCTTTAAAAAACCCAGTAATTTTAAAAGTTACCCCAAAAATTCGCTTGAGGATGAAATGGAACTAACGTCTTTAATGTATTTACAAAATTAATTTCGGGGCTTTTTAGCTTCCATTTTTGAAACATGGTTAGAACTGTGTAGCGAAAAAACCATATTTTAAATCAATCAATTTATTTATATATATATATATATATATATATATATATATATATATATATATATATATATATATATATATATATCGAAGAGCTCATCCAATATATCAATTTATAATATATATATATATATATATATATATGTGTGTGTGTGTGTGTGTAATCGGATGAGCTCTTCGCTATGGTACCTAGAATTTTTTAATTTAAGCGCAGCACTAGACTGGCGTCGAATTGTCATCAATTTAAAGTTAAGCTGGCTGTAAATTCTATGCTAACAGTTTCGTCTATCGCACTTCTTGCTTGTGGAATTCCCTTCCGGCTACATGCGTTCCAGCCAACTTTAATCTGGCAAAATTTAAATGTAATTTCAAACGATATCTTCTCTCATCTTGATAACTCTTTCCTCTTCTCATTCATTATTAATGTTTCCATACCTAATTCTTCCCCATCCTTTAGACCTCTTGTGTCTTACTGGCTTTATTACCTTGCATGGGTTGAAACCAATTAAAAAGAAAAAATACACACAGATAAACATCGATATGGAAAAACGATTTAAAGAAATTACTGAAATTTAATCAAAGGAAATAAGAAAAAAAAAAAAACTTATTAAGAACTGCAAGGGATAGGATGAGGTAGAGAGCCATGATCGCCTACGTCTTGAAGGGACACGGTACATAAAAGACTTGACTGGCGTCATCATTTAAGTTAACATGGGTATATGTAGCCGTAAATTCTATGCTTATAGTTTCTTCTCTTGTACTTCTCGGTGGTGGAATCCCTCAATGCTTTCCGGCCAACTTGAATCTGTCAAAATTTAAATGTAATGTCAATCGCTATCCAGTCTCCTCCTGATTACTCTTTCCTTTCCTCACTCATTATTAATGTTTCTGTACACAATTCTTCCACATCCTGTAACCCTTGACTCTTAGTGGCTTTATTACTTTGCATGGGGTGATACGAATATTAAAAAAAAATAAAGTCTTGACTAATGCATTATCTCCGATCTATGTCGTCGACTTGTTCTTTTCTGCAAAGTGTCGCTTCAGGATGCT
>CAHIKZ030001010.1:452500-602500 GCA_903632075.3 Acanthosepion pharaonis
GAAGATTGCTTGCAGTCATCTGTTGAGAAATTAGAACTTGGACCAGATTGGGTTTTTCAACAGGACAATGATGCGAAACATACAGCCAAAGCAACACGTGCATGGCTTCAAAACAATAACATCAACGTGTTGACATGGCCCAGCCAATCGCCGGACATGAATCCAATAGAGAATCTTTGGAGAATACTGAAGAATCAGATTTGTGAAAGGCGACCAAAGAACCTCAGCGAATTGAAAGTTTTTGCAGAAGAAGAGTGGGTTAAAATTCCCACCAAATCATGCCAGGCGCTTATAGAGAGCTACAGGAAGAGCTGCGTGCTGTGGTTGTAAATGAAGGAAGACCAATTAAATATTAAACATATTTAAAGGATAATTTATATTCTGTCCAAATACTTTTTTCACTACCTGTTTTAATAATGTGTATATAAAATATATATACGTGTCAAAAAATTTATTTTTGCTGTTTATTTGCATTTATAATTGTTTTACGAATATATTGTGAGCTTTAGATAATGTTTATCTTTCAATATATGATTCTAAATCCATTTTGTTTACTGTCCAAATACTTGTTTCACCTCACTGTATATATATCTGATAAAATCTAATTTATATAATCTTATATCTTTTAAAGTATTGTGTAATAAATCCATATTCTCCTAAATGCTCGTATAGATTCTCAGAAACTTTTATCATTGACTTGATTTGTGTCCTGTACTCTTCTCTTCCAGTTCTCAGCCGTTGTTGATAATAAGTTCATCAATTAGGGGAAATTAACAAAACCCAAAAGGAATTAAGAAAGAAAGTTAATTAGGGCTTAATGAAGACAGTAGCCGTGTTGTTGGCAAAAAGCCAACTGTCAGAATCAGGACAATGTTTACGAATCCGAACAAAGGAAGTCCAATTCTGTCAACATCACCTGAGTTTTAAGATTATTATTTTCTATTATCCTGAAAAGAAATTTCAGTGAACACTTTTATAACCGATGAGGACAAAGCAAGCAGTTATTTGTTTTCAATTTTAAATCCGGCTACTCATTGGCAATGGTTCTGGCCATATTGCCGTTTCCATATAAGGAAACATTTTGCATTCACTGTCGTAGCATCCAGTACTGCTTTCGGTTGAAATTTATTAAATTGTTCCCTTAAAATAATTTTTTGCAAAACCGGTTTCCTCAAGTCCAGTTGCACTTAACTCTCCTTCTAGTATGGAGGGTTTCCTTCCTAACCTTTTATTTGAAGTAGTGTGGAATGTCAACATCTTGATTATATCAACATTTTCTGTTGCAGGTACATATCCACTCCATTTTAGTAGTTGAAGGAGATAGATAGATAGATAGATAGATAGATAGATAGATAGATAGATAGATAGATATGAACAGATCAAGATAGATTGATATGAACAGGCAAAAAGAGATAGATAGATAGATAGATAGATAGATAGATAGATAGATAGATAGAGATTGTAATAGTCATATGAGCTGTCTTCCTGCAAGGATATATTTGGTATTCATTGAGAGAGTAGGCTGTACTGTTTCGAATGAAATTTTAAAAAAATTTCTCTTAAAAGAAACTTTTTAGGAAAAACAGGTTTATCAAATCCAGTTACACTTATGGCTCCTTCAAATATTGAGGGTTTCCTTCCTAACCTTTTATTTGAAGTAGTGTGGAATGGCAACATCTTTATTATATCAACATTTTCTGTTGCAGGTACATGTCCACTCCATTTTAGTTGTTACTGCTGTTGAAATAGATAGATAGATAGATAGATAGATAGATAGATAGATATAAACAGATTGGGGGATATATATATATATATATATATATATATATATATATATATATATATAGATAGATAGATAGATAGATAGATAGATAGATAGATAGTAATTGTAATAGTTGTATTAGTTGTTTCCTGAAAGGAAACATTTGGTATTTATTGACCGAGTAGCCAGTACTGTTTTCGTATTGAAATTTATATCTTTCGCTTACCACCATCACTTAGGAAAACAGATATATCACATCCAGTAGCTGTTATAGTTCTTTCCAGTACTGAGGGTGCTTTCCTTTCTAACCACTTGTCTGAAGTACTGTGTAATGTCAACGTCTTGATTAGGTCATTATTTTCTTTTCGAGTTACATGCGCTATCCATTTTAGTTTTGCTTCTGTTGGTAGTCTCCAAGTTGTTCTGGATCTGTTGTTTGTTTGTGAATCCGTGCCTCCCGTTGCCAAGACCATCAGTTATTCGATGAAAATACGTTTTTCATGTCCAATAGCTTCTATCGTTATTTCAAGCGATGTTATCGCCTGTTTTATATATTGACTGTGGTTTTCTTTCTAACTTTGTATTTGAAATAAGGTTGAATGTTCTGATCTTGTTTATGCCATTTTTTTTACGCTTCTACTTATATCTGTTAGCCAGTTTAGTTATTGCAACTGTTGATAGTCCTCAAATGATGCAGTTTCTGTCATTTGGCACCGTTCTTTGTGATTAGCATAATGTTAGAAGATGGTTCATATTTGCCATTTTTAACCTTTGGGCGTAGAAAGCATTTGTATACCACTGACAGTCTAGAAGTTTTTCATGAGTTTGGAGCAATACATGACGTCCATATAAAAGATTCTATCTGAATCTATAAGTTTATATTTTTTGAGTCGTGATTTTCTCCGATACTAAATTTGTTATATGTTGGGGTGTCCTCCTACTAAAGACTCTATGTTAGACTCCTCTGTCTACTATGAGATAAATAGAACAGAATGCTTCGCGGAACAGTGGACCTAACTGTTCGTTGCTGTCGACCTCTCTGCCTCGGCAGAGAGGAACCCGGACGAAGCTTTGCCGAAGGGCAAAGTTTCGTCCGGGGGAGGTAGACAGTCCCTGAACCCGTTTATACGGGTTCAAAGGGAATATTTTTGGCCGAGCCTACGGGCTCGGAGAAACCCACGTTAAACTCGGCCTTGTGTCATTTACATTCCATGTGGGGGGACTGTTAAATATAACAGTCGACCAGACTGTTCATTGGTGTCAAACTCTCCGCATCGAGGGAGAGGAACCCGGACGAGGTTTTGACGCAGGGCAAAGTTTCGTCCGGGAGGTAGACAGTCCCTGAACCCGTTTAGGTGGGTTCAAAGGAGATATTCTTGGCCGAGCCTACGGGCTCTGAATACAGACAACAAACCGGCTTTGTGCCACATGCACCCTCGTGGTGGTTGTGGTGATTGTTGGGGCTGTTAATTATAACAGTCGACCAGACTGTTCGTAACTGTCAAACTCTCTGCCCCGGACGAGGCTTTTCTGCAGGGCAAAGTTTCGTCCGGGGAGGTAGACAGTCCCTGAATCCGTTTTTGCGGGTTCTAAGGGAATATTTTATTTTGGGTCGAGCCTACGGGCTCGGAGAACCCACGGTATACTCCACCTTGTACCACATACATCCCTTGTGGGGGGAGTGGTCTGTTAAATATTAACAGTCGACCAGACTGTTCGTAACTGCCTTGGCAGAGAGGAACCCAGACGAGGCTTTGCCGAAGGGCAAAGTTTCGTTTGGGGAGATAGATAGGCCCTGAACCTGTTTATGCGGGTTGTAAGGGAGCCTACGGGATCGGAAAAACCCACGGTAAACTCAGCCTTGTGCCACATACATTCCTCGTGGCGGGTGGCTGTTAAATATAACAGTCGACCAGACTGTTCCTTACTGTCGAACTCTCTGCCTTGAGCAGAGAGGAACCCGGACGAGGCTTTGCCGCAGGGTAAAGTTTCGTCCGGGAAAGTAAACAGACCCGAAATCGTTTAAGCGGATTCTACGGGGATTTTTTGGCCGAACCTACGGGCTTGGGTGACGCACATTAAACACGACCTTGTGCCACATATATCCCTAGTTGGGAGGTGTTAAATATTAACAGTGGAATAGATCTGTTCGGCTGTGCTGGTCAAATTCTCTGTCTCTGGGCAGAGAAGATACACAGACAAGGCTATGTCGAAGGACAGAGTCTCGTCTCGGGAAACAGCTACCCAATCCCGTTTTATATGGGGCCTACGGGGAATATTTGGCCGAGCCTACAGGCTTGTATTGTTCCACATTAAACTCGGCCTTGTGCCACAATCTACTTCGTGAGGAGGCTGGTAAATATAACAGTCGAATTGATTGAACGCCTGGAACATACTCGTTTAATACTCTTCTGGTGTTCTTACTGTTTAATATGTTGCAGGTTTTTATGTGTATATATATATATGTAACTAGTGAATTAGCCCTAATGACTTGACTCACTTTATATCCACCAATAGAAGGTTAACAAATCAGAAGGCGTAGAATATTCAATCCGTCGTGTATAAAAGCGGCCATTTTGTTTACTCTATCCGAATGTCCAGTGCCAGCTTGTCAGGCGGAGAGGAACAGTTCTGCTCTGCTACTTTACCGGGATATCCACTTCTGACCTGAACAACGCTTCCCTACTGTCTTCGAAATATTCACCGCTAACCTCTGGATTCTATACTCAAAGACGACCTTCATCATGAACAACATAATATACGATATATCTGCAAACCTGGTTTTTGTTATTACTTAACTATTTACTTGGTCATAATATTATAACATAGACATACAGCGATTTATTTGAAGTGTTTAGTATTTACTACTACCACATCCTGTATTTTTATGTCGGATTCAGCATAATTTCCATTGCTGCTTTCATTCAAATTCCAGATTATTTCTGTTTTGGAAAGGTTTATCTTGAATCCTAACTCTTGGGAGAAGATGTCCATTTTCTCTTCAGGATTTTTATTACCCAACTATGAATACTATCACCAGCATAGACCACCACTCATTATCATTATATGAAAGCGAAATTTTGGAAGTGAAAAGATGTCTCCCAGAAACTAAGCACGCTATAAAGAAACCGGGAAATTATTTTGAAACAAAGACGCGTCCTCACCTGCAGGAGAAATTTGAATCATTCCGTTAATGAAATTGGTCAGTTAGATAACGAGGAAAGACGGCTTGGAGACTCTTATACTCATAGGGCTTACTGAAGATAAAATGAATAGGGGAAGCATCGGGCAACGTACCTAACGGGTTTTTTTTTGTAAATGAATGGTAGAATCTGAACAGGGTTGATAGTAAGGAGTAAGACGATGCTTAGGGATATGTATTTGTGGAGAATCATGAACGTCGTGAATGAAAACGGCATATAGAAGAAGAGGAATAATAATAATAATAATAATAATAATCAAAGCCAACCGACCAGACATTGTTATTAAAGACCACAAACAAAAAAAGTGCCTTCTTATTGATATGGCAGTCCCTGCTGACTGCAATGTATCCTTGAAGATATTCAAAAAGTTGTCAAAATACAAGGACCTTGAAATAGAAATCTCGAAAATGTGGCATATGGGAACATCAACAATCCATGTTGTAGTTGGAGCCCTCGGATTGTTTGGAAAAGATTGCAGTAGACTAATTGAAGGGATTCCTGGAAGTCCATGCCTCAAGGAGATACAATAAATTGTTCTGACAAGTACAGCCCACACTTTACGAAGGGCTTTATCTATGTAATTGGAAAGTGTCATGATGCCATTTCTAACCTTAGGTCCCTGGGCGAGACACGGAAAGAAATGTGTAAACGCCAGAAATCAAAGGAAATAATAATAATAATAATAATAAGAAGAAGAAGAAGAAGAAGAAGAAGAAAGAGCTTGAGTAAATACTTTTGTCGGGGTGGGGTAGCAAAAAGACAAAATCATCTATACACTATAAAAGACAGGGAATTTGAAGAAAAAATTAGAAGAAAAATAATGTTAAAAGGTTATTTTAATATGGGACCTTTTCTTGTTATTTAAATCACGGCTGCCTCAATTACCAATTGGCGTAATCTAATGAGGATTGATTCTCTCAAGTTATCTGATGAACCAACAATATTCAGAGAGATATATATTCACCCATTTTAAAAATGGGTTAATGTCATGCGATCAGACGGAATTGGTCAGGGTATTTCTTATTCAGTGTCCATAAATAATTTAATTTACTAAAGACCTACTATTGGGGATCGAAATGAATAAGGGTTTAAATTTATGCCAAGCCAGAGCGTCATCGTGTCTTAAATATAAGTGAGTCATGCATCGTCAGCAAGGAATTCGCTATTTTTGGCTCGACATGAAAATTTATTAATGTTAATGTAATGCTAATTACGTATTTCTTCGATGGGAATTATGAATCAACCATCCACACAAGGAACAATATAATGGTTTTCTTTTACGGCATATCAACCTCGATAGGTTATTTAATACCGACAAAATTTTCATTGATGCTAATATTTTTATCTATCTATCTATCTATCTATCTATCTATCTATCTATCTATCTATCTAAGTACATATTGGTTTGTTTTTTTTTACAACATATCAACCTCAATGGGTTATCTAATACCGGCAAAATGTTTATTGCTGGTAATATTTTTTTCATCTATCTATCTATCTAGCTAGCTATCTATCTATCTATCTCAGTATATATTGATTCGGTTTGTTTTACGGCAAATCAACCTCAATGGGTTATCTAATACCGGCAAAATGTTTATTGCTGGTAATATTTTTTTCATCTCTCTATCTATCTATCTATCTATCTATCTATCTATCTCAGTACAAATTGGTTTGTTTAGTTTTACAACATATCAATCTCAATGGGTTATTTAATACCGACAAAATGTTTATTGCTGGTAATATCTTTTTCATCTATCTATCTATCTATCTATCTATCTATCTATCTATCTATCTATCTATCTCGGTTTATATTGATTTGGTTTGTTTTACAGCATATCAACCTCAATAGACTATTTAATGCTGAAAATGGTTTTATTGCTGGTAATATGTTTTTTTCAAACATGTATTGCTAGTAATATTTTTCCTTCAAAAAAAAATCTATGTCTGATAATATTTTATTTCAAAAAAGGATTGCTGGTAAAATTTTTTTTTGCCTAAAATGTATTGCTGATAATGTATTGATGGTAGTAATTTTTTTTTTTTACGAAGTCCTTCAGGTATTAAGACCTATTTTTACACTTTCATAGTGCCTTGACCTCAATTTGGGGGTTACCTATTTGCCCATAGTTGGGACCTTAACAGGTGCTACCACCCCGGGTCAGGGTGGACCTGGGAACACCAGCAATTAAGAGGTGGTTCCACGCTCCTCAAAACCTCCTGATCAGATGTAGTTTATCGTCTTACAAAGGACGCGGATGTAGTTTATAGTCATACCCAGGATGGGAACAAGTTAATGATAAAACAATATTGTCTTTAGGAATATCACTTCTACCAGATATTCGGTTGAGTTTATTTCAACATGTTCCGCCTTTGATTTCTGTATGAATTCAGAATGTCTAGTACTACTACTTTCGCTACATCCTGTAGGAGGTTTTAAGGAGAGCGAGAAGAAAGGACTAAGCATAAACTACCTGAAGAGAGAATGCATGGTCATCAGTAAAAGGATAAGCCTAAAATGCGATTTGCACATCGGTGACACTAGAATCAAGCAGGTTTAAATATCTGGGAAGTGATTTGAGAAAGGACGGCAAATGCAACACTGAGAGCCGTAGACGTATTGGGATGGCCAAGGACGCATTTCAAAAGCTGGGCAGAGACAGGAGGATCTCTTTGGTAACAAAGAAAAGATTACTGAGCTCTAACGGCAGCGAATGTTGCACGGTCTCTTCAAAGATGAACAAGCAACTGGAGCCGACGGAGATGTAGTTCAAAAGAGGATGCTGATGATATCCTGGACCGAGCGTGTGATCAACGACGATGTCCTCGAGAGGACGCAAACAAGGAGGAGGCTTACACTTAACATTGGGAAGAGACAGCTGAAGTTTATTGGACAGGTAATGAGAAAAGAGGGATTGGAAAATCTGACACTCACAGGTGGAATAGAGAGAAAGAGAGACAAGGGAAAGCAATGCATGACATAACTGGCAGACTTAAGCAAGTGGATGACAGAACGTGGTCTGTGGGAGGTGGCATAGGGTCGAAACTTATTGAGAGCTACAAGGGAGAGGTGGAGTAGAAAGCCATGATCGCATACGTTGTGAAAGGACACGGCATATATAAAGAAAAATTACTGCCACTGAGGAACTTGAAAATATGTGTGCAATGTATACGGATACAGTGAAAGCTCACAAATATCAGTGTACATTATATACTAAGATATATATATATATATATATATATATATATATATATATATATATATATATATATATAAAAGAAATATTTTGTAGTGGTTCCAACGAAAGAAAAGTATGTATATTAAAAAGAAGAGAAGAGAGGTGCCGCAAACGTTTTTGGCTGTAATGTGGATTTATTTAGAAAAAAATATTATGCTTTGTTTTACATAATTTTACGACACGAGTTTCTGGTCTCGCGACCGTCTTCAGGTAAAAGTGGAGATTTCCACATATATCATTTACATTATTCGGACTATCGTCCTCATCTTTGTCGCCATATTTATTACAACGTTTCGGCCGTTGTACGCTCCGGCCTTCTTCAGGTGGTTGGAATGTCGAACTGAACCCTTTATTTCGCTCTCTGGGGTAGACTGTTCTAGCTCCATGTGACATGTTTAATGGATGTCAGTTATCAGTTATTCCCTGTTGATTCCCCTCTCCAAGTTCTCCACTGCCTTAACTCGGTATTGAACTCACACCCTTTGGCGCCTGTCACTGGATTTAACCAACGCCTTTATCCACTATGCCATGTGGAACAGTTCGACATTCCAACCACCTGAAGAAGGCCGGAGCGCACAACGGCTGAAACGTTGTAATAAATATGGCAATCTGATAGTAGTAGATATTGAAGGATAGGGACAGTGGAATAGAATGAATAAAGTACTTGAGTGTTTGAGTAAATACAGTGGAACCCGGATATAAGAGACCCGGATATAAGAGAAACCTGGATATAAGAGAAACCCGGATATAAGAGAGATTTTCTCTGGTCCCAAATTAGAACCCATACTTACCTAAACAAAATAGTCCAAACCCGGATATAAGAGAAACCGGGATATAAGAGACTTCTTCTCCGGTCCCGACAACTCTCTTATATCCGGGTTACACTGTAGATGGCGGAGCGAGTTTTACTAAAGATAACAAATGTGAAAATTTATTAAGCGCTACAAAAGTTAGGTAATTGTGGAGAGCCATTATCTCCTACATCTTAAAGCGACACCGCGCATAGAAGAATGATATAATTCAAGACTGCATTGTAGGTTGTAGCATTCATATTCTAAGCAGGGAAGATTCAAATGCAAATGCATTGTGGTGCTGGCAATCGGGCATGCAAAATTTATAACCTATTCTACTCTTCCATGTTAATGGTTTTCAGAAATTAAAACTGGTATGCACATTTTCTCTTGTTAAACAGAATAAACGCTTCAACTCCTTAGATAAGTTGTTTTAATTTCCATTATTTAAATATTCAGTTCGGAGCTGAGTAGAAAATATATTCAATTACTCCCAAACAGTGTTGAATGCATTCGAAGGCACCCATGACATCTTGATGAAGCGTGTTTGCATTATTAATATATGCTGCATTACCTAACAGTTTTAGGAGGCCTTAGAGATAAAAATCCAAAGGATTGAGGTCGGGGTAACGAGCAATCCATGGAACCATTCCTCATCTATCTATCCATATTTCGTGCTAGATATTAGAGAGTGCACCGTGAACAATGTGATTGAAACGTGCTGAAGCCCCCCTCATGAATGAACCACATGCGTCTTCGCAATAGCTGGAAATATGTAACCTGAAGACAGCTCATGTAAGATGTGCTGAGGTAGCATATGGACCTACCAGACAGTCACCTATAATTCCAGCCCACACATTAATTGTAAACTGATACTGGTATCTAGCCTGTATTGTGCCATGGCGATTCCAATCCGCTTTAAAATTTTAGTTGTTTAAATTTGTCATTCCATCTCTTCCAAATGTTGCCTGATCCGTAAACAAGACTGAGGAGAAAAAACAACGGATCGTCAGTTTGTGCAATAAACCATTGGGAAAAGTTCTCCCGCGCTGAGTGATCAGAGGGCAAAAGACACTGTACAAATGATACAAATACAGAAGTAGTTAAAGTACACTGCATGCGGTCTAATGAGATATACGACATGCTTAGGCCACTTGACGAGTGCTGATAGATGGATCGTCTCTGATTTCTTGTAGAATGTGTCAAGGATACTGTCTCAGCAGTCCGACGATAAACAGCCCTACAGACTGGATGACTTGGCTGCCTTCGGTCTGGAACATAATCTGATACAGCCGTGCAGCCTCGCGTCTATTACCATTCGCGCGGCCGTATGTAAAAATTATATCTGCAGATAAAAATCCAAAGGTTTGAGGTCGTGGTAACGTGCAGGCCATGGAACCACTCCTCACCTATCTATCCATCTTTCATGGTAGATGTTATAGTGTGCATCGTGAACACTGTGATTGAAACGCGCTGAAGCCCCCTTTTTTTCGCATTAGCAGGAAATATGGCACCTGACGACAGCTCATGTAAGATGTGCTGGGATATCATATGGACCTACCAGACAGTCACCTATAATTCGAGCTCATACATTAATTGTAAACTGATACTATTGTCTAGCCTTTATTGTACCATGGGGATTCCAATCCGTTCTCAAATTTTAGTTGTTTAAATTTGTCATTCCATCTCTTCCAAATGTTGCCTCATCCATAGACAAGACTGAAGAGACAAACAACGGATCGCTGAGTGATCAGAGGGCGAAATATACTGTACACGTTGTAAATGATGCAAATACAAAAGTACTTAAAGTACACTGCATGCGGTCTTAGGAGATGTACGACATGCTTAGGTCAATTGACGTGTGCTGATAGATAAATCGTCTCCGATTTCCTGTAGAATGTATCAAGGATACTGTCTCAGTAGCCTGACGATAAACAACCCCATAGGTTGGATGGAACATAATCTGATACAGCCGTGCAGCCTCGCGTCTATTACCATTCGCACGGCCGTATGTAAAAATTATATCTGCCAGCTCACGTTATGAATATTCTGCCATTGGGAGACGGAAGACTTCTCAGTTAACTCACCACTTTACACGTTAATCGTTATCTGCAGACTAAACACAAATTCACACGAATGACTAATGTTACCTAGTCTACATTGCTACACAGCGCCATCTACGTAAACTTTCGTTAAGATTAAAAACTTAAAAACGAAGGCTTTGCAAACATAGGGTTATATGAACTTTTGTCTTTGTTTTGGTGTGGTCGAGAACCCGTCCTTCAAATGGGAAAAATTATTTATGCTTCACCCTTTATATATATATATATATATATATATATATTTCATAAATGAGGAATTGTAACTATTTACACTATGTACATTGTACATATGATGAGTGATCAGAGGTCGAAAAACACTGTACACGTTGTAAATGATACAAATGCAGAAGTACTTGGAGTACACTGCATACGGTCTAATGAGATGCAAAAAATCAGTTCGGAGCAGAGTAGAAAATTCCCCCCACCCCACCAAAAAAAAAATAAATAAAAATAACACTAAGAAAACAACCAAAAGATTGTATCGTTAAGTAGGTTGGAATATGGAAGCGCTTTGTCCAAGTTAAGCAGAAGAAGACTAGTGATTTGGGGGAGAATTCTAAATAAGAAACAGACTGCTTTTCGAAATTAGATAAATGAGATCAAAGACAGCTTATCAATATCCGGCTAGTGTTAACGGTTCGTTAAATAATAGATACATGTACTATTATTCGTGAAATGTGAGTTCAGACAATAAGAAGTCGACTTCAATGAAAGAATCTTAACTGATGCGTTACAGAAGGAAAGTCATCACTAGCCAAAAGAATCGGCGAAAAGAAAAAGAAGAAGAACATCTGCAACGTGAGAATTAAAAATTGAGCGACAGTGATATTTAGCGAAGGAAACAAACTGATTATATGCCTCTAGTCTATTCGCAAAGACCGATTTAAAATATACAACGCAAGCTGAAAAAAAAATGGCGGTCGGTGTGTAAATATTTGGTATCAGTTATAATCTGAGCGGAGCAACCGATAAGAACTTCACTTTCACAAATTTATAGATAAGTCCTTCAAATCTACAAATCTACCATTCGTCTTCGCATTGAATACTGTTACCATATATGGTCTGGTGCCACTCGATGTTCATCTTTAGGTTCTTGACAAAATCCAAAGACGTATATGCAATGTGATAGGTCCTGACCTCGCATCTCGACTACAGTCAATATCCCACAGTGTGATATGGCTTCCCTCTATCTTTTCTACAATTTTTTTCATGGCTGCTGCTCTGACGAGCTAGTTTCACTCGTACCCCAAACCTCATGAATTTAAGCGTTCTACTAGGTTGGCATCTCAGTCCCACGCTTTCACTGCCGAAAGACGTAAATGTAACCGCCCCTTCTGCACCAACGGCTTCTTCTTTCGCATTTCCCTGCTGTGGAACTCCTTTCTTCTTACTTGCTTCTCTGATGGCGGTAATCTTCAAATATTCAAATGTAATGTCAATAGACATCTTCTGATACCTTGATCTTGATTTCCGTACTTTTCTTTATCCTTTCCTCAAACATCTCTCTTTAATCTTACTCTCACGCCCTGTAACCCCTTGCGTTTTAGTGGCACTCACGCCTTTCTTAGGGGTGAAATGCTTTTAAAAATTCAGCAGAAGCATCCTGAGATTGCTTCATAACCAAGAAAAACAAAAAATTCTTAAACTCATGCCTATGTTTATTTTTATTTCTTTGAAGTCTATATAAAGTCACTATAACCACTTCACTGTATCCCTTTTCCGTGTAAACACAAATCTTACTTTGTAATAATGTTAACTTATTATATTTACTTATTACTTTGATTTTCTTTGGCTTGTATGATACACTTACTTAGTTTTAATGGATAAAACTGTTACATTTATGAAAAGCAGTAATTACCCGTCATCATAGTCAACTGTCAAAAAATTTAAAAAAAAAAAACAATAATTATCTGACATTGACTGTAACAGGTTCGAAAACGAGTCCGGACAATTACCACTGGAATATTGGCGTAGTGGATATAGTCGTTGGTTATACATGTGTTATTACAATCTAGTCGTCAGGAGTTCAATCCTTGGATAAGGGAATGAAGCGTCAATTCATCAGTGACAAATAATGACTGGTATCATAGAAAATAATAGCACAATTATTAATATCCCAAATCAGCCAATCCATGAACACCTGATGATGACAAGAGGGCACTAGATCGAAGCCTTTTGTCAGTAATTACATCTATATCAACAAAGTTGAGAACTTTAGTTAGAAATAATGCAATAATATAATCTTTGATGGCGTCAGTTGTTATTAATACAATATTCGAATAGATATGAAGGAGGGATCGATTTCTGTTGTTCGTAAGTATTAATCTTATCTTCGAAATGAAATACGACATATTTATTTCATAATTCGTACAAATACATTTAAAGACACGCATGCGGAAATCAGACGCACATAAAAACTAAGCAGAAACCGCCATCTTTGATGACGTAGGTAGATTAGTGATAATGCAATATTTTCATGGATGTTAAGAAAGTATTGCAAAATATATTACCATTATCTCTTTATCCCTCTCTTTCATATCTTTGGCTTTCTCTTTCATTCATTTTTCTTTCTTTATCCGTCTCTTTTATTTATCTGTCTTTATCTTTCTCCTTCATTTAACACTCTTTCTTTATGCCTCTCCTTCATTGCTGTGTCTTTCTTTTTCATCTATCCCTATTTATTTATCAGCCTCTTTCAATGCACTGTCCTTTTCTTTCTCTTTGATTTATCTCATTTTATTAATCTCACCCTTTCATTTATCTTTCTCTTTCTCTTTCATCTATCTCACTTTCTTTATCACTTTCTTTCATTGTTCTGTCTTTATCTTTCTTTTTTTTTATTCACCTCTTTTTATTTATCTCTCTATTTCTCTCACTTTCTCTTTTTCTATCATTGACCTCTATTTCTTTACCTCTCGCTTTCATTTATCTGTCTTTTTCTTTCTCTGTCATTTATCTCTCTCGAGTATATTCACGTCTTTTTCTTACCCTTTCATTTTTATCTCTTTCTTTAGGCTTTCATCTCTCTGCCTTTCTCTTTCTCTTTCATTTATCTTTCTTTCTTTATTCCTCTCCTTTCTTTCTCCGTCTTTCTTTCTCTTTTATTTATCTCCCCTTTCTTATTCCCCTCCTACATATCTTTGTCTTTCTCTTTCATTTATCTCTCTTTCTTTATCCCCCTCTTACATTTCCCCGTCTTTTTTCTTCTCTTTTCTTTATGTCTCTTTCTTTATTACTCTCTGTCATTTCTCTGTTTCTCTCTTTCTTTTTCATTTATCTTTCTTTCTTTATCCCTCTCATTTCTTTCTCCGTCTTTCTTTCTCTTTTATTTATCTCCCCTTTCTTATTCCCCTCATACATATCTTTGTCTTTCTCTTTCATTTATCTCTCTTTCTTTATCCCCCTCTTACATTTCCCCGTCTTTTTTCTTCTCTTTTCTTTATGTCTCTTTCTTTATTCTCTCTGTCATTTCTCTGTTTCTCTCTCTTTATTTTTCATTTTCTTTCTTTCTTTATCCCTCCTTTCTTTCTCCGTCTTTTTTCTTTTATTTATCTCCTTTCTTTTATTCTCCTTTCTTTTCTTTTCTTTCATTTTTCTTTCTTTACCCCCCCCTTACATTTTCTTTTTCTTTTCTTTTCTTTATGTCTCTTTCTTTATTACTCTCTGTTCTTTTTCTCTGTTTCTCTTTTTCTTTTTTCATTTATCTTTCTTTCTTTATCCTTTATTTCTTTCTCCGTCTTTTCTCTCTTTTATTTATCTCCCTTTCTTTTCCCCTTTATCTTTGTCTTTTCTTTATTTATCTCTCTTTTTTTTATTACATTTCGTCTTTTTCTTCTGTTTCTGTTTCTTTTTTATTTATCATTTCTCTGTTTTCTTTTTCATTTATCTTTCTTTCTTTATCCCTCTCCTTTCTTTCTCCGTCTTTCTTTCTCTTTTATTTATCTCTCCTTTCATATTCCCCTCCTACATATCTTTGTCTTTCTCTTTCATTTATCTCTCTTTCTTTACCCCCCTCTTACATTTCCCCGTCTTTTTTCTTCTCTTTTCTTTATGTCTCTTTCTTTATTACTCTCTGTCATTTCTCTGTTTCTCTCTTTCTTTTTCATTTATCTTTCTTTCTTTATCCCTCTCCTTTCTTTTCCGTCTCCGTCTTTATTTTCTCTTTCTTATTTATCTCTTTGTCCTTTCTTTTCATTTATCTCCTTTACCCCCCTTTACATTTATCTTTTTTCTTCTCTTTTCTCTCTTTCTTTTTACTCTCTCATTTTCTGTTTACCCCCTTTCATTTATCATTTCCCCTCTCCTTTTTTTTTCTTTCTCTTTATTTTCTCTTTCTTTTCCCCTTTATCTTTGTCTTTCTTTCTTTTTATTACTCTCTGTCATTTCCCCGTGTTTTTTTCTCTGTTTCTCTCTTTCTTTTCATTTCATTCTCTCTGTTTTTTTTCTTTTTCATTTATCTTTTCCTCTCCTTTCTCCTTCTTTCTTTCTCTTTTATTTATCTCCCTTTCTTATTCCCCTCCTACATATCTTTGTCTTTCTCTTTCATTTATCTCTCTTTCTTTACCCCCCTCTTACATTTCCCCGTCTTTTTTCTCTTTTCCTCTCTGTCATTCTCTATTTCTCTCTTTCTTTTCATTTATCTTTTCTTTCTTTATTTATGTCTTTTCTTTTCTTTTATTTATCTCTCCTTTCATATTCCCCTCCTACATATCTTTTGTCTTTTTCATTTATCTCTCTTTCTTTACCCCCCTTTACATTTCCCGTCTTTTTTTTTCTTTTCTTTATGTCTCTTTCTTTTATTTCTGTCATTTCTCTTTTCTCTTTCCTTTCATTTATCTTTCTTTCTTTATCCTCTCCTTTCTTTTCTCCGTCTTTTTTTCTTTTTTATTTATCTCCCTTTCTTATTCCCCTCCTACATATGTTTGTCTTTCTCTTTCATTTATCTCTCTTTCTTTACCCCCCTCTTACATTTCCCCGTCTTTTTTCTTCTCATTTCTTTATGTCTCTTTCTTTATTACTCTCTGTCATTTCTCTGTTTCTCTCTTTCTTTTTCATTTATCTTTCTTTCTTTTTTCATTTATCGTCTTTCTTTTCTTTATCCCTTTCTTATTCCTCTCTTTTCTTTTGTCTTTTCTTTCGTCTTTCTTTTCTTACATTTCTGTCTTTTTTTATCTCCTTTTATGTCTTTTTTATTCCTCTGTCCTTTTCACATTTGTTTGTCCCTCTCCTTTCATTTATCGTCTTTCTTTTCTTTTATTTACCCCCCTCTTACATATGTTTTCTTTCTCTTTTCATTTATCTCTCTTTCTTTTCCCCTCTTATATTTCGTCTTTTTCCTTTCTTTTGTCTCTTTCTTTATTACTCTCTGTCATTTCTCTGTTTCTCTCTTTCTCTTGCATTTATCTGTCGTTCTTTAACTATGTCTTCGTTTCTATTAGACTTTCAATATCACCTTCGTTATTTATCTCTTTCTCTCTCTCTCTCTCTCTCTCTCTGTCTGTTCGTTTCTCTTTATATATGTCCATATCTTTCTTTATCTCTGCCTTTTCCCACGAACTCGCTTTATCAATTCTTTATTACTGTTTTTCTTTTCTCTCTATCGTTCTCTTTCATGATACCACTCTTTGTTTATCTTTCTTTATTTTTTCACTCTCTCTCTATCTCTATACTTATCTTTATCTCAGTCTTTCTAGTCCCTCTCATTCTCTTTCTTTACCTCATTCTCTCCCTATTTCAATCTTTTTCTTTATCTCTATCTTTATTTCTCTCGCAATCTGTTTGAAAACCAGCGACGGATTATCTCAACAAGTCTAAGTTTTCGCTTAGCTGGCAGTTGATTCGGAACATGCTACCTCTCAATGACGTAACCTTCAGACGGGTCGAGGCAGATTTGCCAGAGTGTCATCGTTGTGACCTTGGCTTCGGGGAAACGGTTTCGCACGCCTTCTACCATTGTCCCCAGGCGCGACCCTTCTGGCATTATGCCGGCAAGTTGACGGCGCGTATCGATCCCGATCAGCTCGTGTCCATTGATCTAGCGTACGCGTGTAACAATGTGTCGTCCTCGTTCTGCGGAGTAAAACGGATGGTACTTTTTTATGTTGCTAGCCGTGGCTAGAATGGTGGTATGGACGTCGTGAAAAGAGGAAATCTTCCGAAATGAACGTTTTTCGCATCATGATCGGGTTGCTTTCTGTAATCATCTATTTAGGGTAAAAATTAGATCTGATAGAAAGCGCTTCATTATGAAAGATTTCAGCGAAAGGTGGGTGACTGAGGCGAGCCTGGTTCGTGTGGACGGAGATAGCCTTGATTTTCTCTTTTAAGTCCCCTTCATGCAGCGGGGTGTTTTCTTGTGAACCATTCCCTGGTTAAGTTAGACACTGTTATGATTTCCTAGTTAATGTGAATAAGTTTTGTTCCCGGCCTGTTTCCCGGCATTCCGTTTTTTATGGCCCATTTTGAGATTCTAAACTTCTCCAGCTAGTTTTTGTCCTCTTTTATTCATCTCGACCATAACGCCATTTATTTTTGTATCCTTCCGATTCCATTAGTGAGTGTGGCGATTGCGTTTAGCATGAAACAATCTGTCGGCCTTAAATGTTGACTCCGATGTTCACTTTTATATTCACATACGTTTTATCTCTGATATTGAGTGGTATATTTAAATAGGACATAAACATGTTATTCGAAAATAGGAAAATCGCATACAAAATTATATATGCATACATTTTAAGTTGGTCTTAATCAAACTTAATCAAACATAAAAATTCTATATACACACATATATATAAAACACACACATATATATATATATATATATATATATATATATATATATATATATATTATATATATATATACATAACAACCTTGAGCGCTAGGTTTGCGGCGGGTAGACTGGAGATCAACGTGTTTTAGTGGACTCAGCAATTTTCAATCTGCTTGTCTCAATCAGCTTCAAGAAGCAAGAGCAAGATCTAAGAGGTCAGCCAATCTAACAGTTATCTCATTTCACAATCCCAACACTAGCTACATATGTGGCCTCTTATGTAAATAACTAGCGGGTCTTAAATGCCACTTAAGATTATCACAAGCTTTCATAACTGAATCAATATGCTCCCAGATAGTCATACGTCGAAACCGACAGGAGAGTCCATTATATATATATATATATATATATATATATATATATATATATATATATATATATATATATATATATATATACTGTATTGGGACATCAGATCTTTAGTCAAATATATATTGTTAAATATAACAGACAACGAATATCTGTTATGTTTGAAGTGAACCGTAAACTTTGATCAATGAACAGCATAATAAAAAAATAGTCATTTTTCTTTATTTTCTCCCGAAATCAACGCAACTATATGCAGCTTAGAACGGCTCATGTCCAAACATAATAGACTTTCGTTATCTGGTATATTTAATATATATTTGAATATATTATATATATATATATATATATATATATATATATATATATATATGGTATACAATGTCTTAGTAATTGGAAAGTTTTGACTTTTATTTGGAACTATCATTGTTTTATATATATATATATATATATATATATATATATATATATATATAGATAGATAGATAGATAGATAGATATGTTGAGAATTCGGGTTGAAATCCGGTACCAAATAAATACCAAACGTCCGGAATGAATATATGAAAATAATGTATTAATGTAATAATACAAACTGGTAAAGCAGTTTAGTAGATCCAGGAATACGGGTTAGTAGCAAAATATCTATACAGACTTTGGTATTGAAATATCACTGTATGACTTCTTACTGAGTCTACGTGCTCGCTCACTGTGACTTCTACAACGCTGTTACCTCACCCTCACTCTTCCGGTTACCTACAACCTTTTACTCTGTCACTCTGGACTCGACTCGACTCCCCGGTCTTGCTTCCGGGTCTTCACGTAGCCGTAGTATATGTATATACTGGGTGAGTCCATTTGTGTAAAAAGTGGGGGGCCCCTCAACAATATATATCCTATATTATCAGGATCTTGGATCACAACACAGCAAGCTGGATATGCGGGACATGTGGTCGCATCCTAGTCAAAAGCTGGGTATGCTACTCATCTAAAATCGCATGAGAGACGACCTCACTCTGAGTTATCTCCACGACCCGGTGTTACTAGATGTGTGATCTGAAGGGAAGTATGCGAACAATCGACATCTGGATTGAAGAGGCATATGGTGGTGCATAAGGATAACCTACCACAACATCTTCTTAACTCTGTTAAGACACTGAAGCATATCTCTCGTCTATACTATAAGCCTTGTGGTTTGAAGAGCCACCTTCGATGTCATTCGAGAGGAAACAATGATTTAGATTGAATGTAGGTGTTGATGGACAAGACGGCAGTCATCTGTGAAGATGAGCTAGTCAATCAATCAATCATATTATATATATATATATATATATATATATATATATATATATATATATTATAAATAAATTGTTGGAGCTAAAGAACCGTAATATTGCAAGGAATAGATACAAATTATTTCCTAAAGGCATTATGAAAAATAAATAATAAGAGATGATAACCCTTACAGAACAGACCAACCGGTTTCGTTCCCAAGCTCATCAGGGTTGACTGGGAACAATTTAACAATTATTGCAATATATATTGACTGACACAAACACCCTACATACAATTAAAACATAAAAAATGAAATGAATTATTGGCATGAGGAAAAAAAAAGAAGGTATATTTAAAAACCGCGCAAAAATGCACAGAACAAAGGAAAAAAATGAGGAGTGATGGGATGGGATAAACACTAGAGATAAACACTAGGACTCTTGCAAAGAGTGCCCTCAAATGAAATGGAAATGGAGAGTGCGAACTGGACAGTACAGTAAACCAATTCGGACTGAAGTTCTTCGCACAATCCCTGCAATTTATCAAATGTTCAGTGATCGCTGACCCGGAAGTATTAACCAACTGGCTCTTACGGGCATCCAGATTAAGAACTCGCAATGGGACATGCTGCCTGATCCTACAGTCTAAACGTTGGGAAGTCCTTCTTATGTAGTTGCTACCGCAACCACATTTAAAAGAATAAATCACGGAAGAAACATGATGGGGAGGAAGAGGATCCTTACGGATGGAGGAAAAGCCAGAAAGACTCGCAAAATGAATTCTTAGTTGAGCAGAGAAATAGCAGTGATGGACAGCAGACAATACCCGCCTAGCTACAAGCTTGCCCCGGGACCAATAATATATATATATATATATATATATATATATATATATATATATATATATATAAAGAATGACATCTGGATTGAAGAGGCATATGGTGGTGCATAAGGATAACTTACCATAACATCCGCTTAACTCTGTTAAGACATTGAAGCATATCTGTCATCTATATTATAAGCCTTGCAAAGCAGCTTCTGTTTTTAAGAGCCACCTTCGATGTCATTCGAGTGGAAACACTGATTTAGATTGAATGTAGGTGTTGATGGACAAGACGGCAGTCATCTGTGAAAATGGGCTAGTCAATCAATCAATAATATATATATATATATATATATATATATATATATATATATATATATATATATATATAAAAAGAATGATAGTTCCAAATAAAAGTCAGAACTTTCCAATTACTAAGACATTCTATTTCACTTTAACAGTGAACTAATTTTGATTGTAATCAACGGAATCTAAAACTTTGTTTCCGTAGTGATACAGGTTATTTATTTCTCATATGATTCTATTTTTCATGTTTTTTTTATTTTAATTTTTTGACTTCACTACAATATCTGTGTTTTCTTTCGGACTTAGCTTTCAAAGCCTTTTCCTTGTTAATCAGCCTTGTAATTATTACGATATTATTAATTAATTAATTTCCCTGCTAATTATACCGTAGCCTTTCATCTATTTTCGCAATGTTTTCGAAAGAATTGTCTATCCTCTGATGCAGATGGCGGAATCGTATATGGTAGTTTCACAGCTTATGTGCGTGGGAACTGGATGTAAGTTCGGGAGGGGTAGGGGATGTCGAAGTAATGATGAACACTACTGCGAATATTTGAAATTCTTTGATCAATTTACAGGTTCTGCATTATAAGTAAACATTCTGCTACATGAAAAGATAGATGCATTAGCAAAAAGAAATATAAATACACATGCACACACATACATACGTTTATTGATAAATATTTTTTTATATGCCCGTCTAACTTATGATGTCTAAATGATACAATACATTCATATTTTAAAAAAATAAGGCGCCATACTTGTCTATATACCTATCTATTTTCTCTGCATATTTTTCTTTTGCTTTTAGTCTCTCGCTCTCTTTTTCTATCTATCTATCTATCTATCTATCTATCTATCTATCTAATGTATAATAGTTTAATGGTCAGAGTTGAATCAGACCAGGCAACAGTAGTATTAAAAAGTGCTCAAAATACGCGTGACAAAATTAGATACAAGTAAATATAACACGTACGGCTTTTAACTGTAAACATCAGGAGGTCGGTTGAATCTACTACCTTGGTTTCAATATTACGATGTCCTCGTTGTCCTATATTATTATTATTAAAAAAAAATAAACAAACGCACGACATTGGGTGTAATAGAAAGTGAAGAAGAAGAAGAAGAAGAAGAAGAAGAAGAAGAAGAAGGAGTAGAAGAAGGAGGAGGAGGAGGAGGAGGAAGAAGAAGAAGAAGAAGGAGGAGGAAGAGAAGGATAAGAAGGTGGAGGAGGAGGAGGAGAAGAAGAAGGAGTAGGAGGAGGACGAGAAGAAGAAGAAGGAGAAGTAGAAGAAGAAGGAGGAGGAAGAGGAAGAGAAGAAGCCGAAGAAGAAGAGGAAGAAGGAGGAGGAGGAGAAGAAGAAGGAGAAGGAGTAGGAGGAGGAGGAGGAGAAGAAGAAGGAGAATAAGGAGGAGGAGGAGGAGGAAGAAGAAGAAGAAGAAGGTGGAGAAGAAGAAGAAGAAGAAGAAGAAGGAGCAGGAGGAGAAGAAGAAGGAGAAAAAGTAGACAAGAATCAGGAGGAGGAGGAGGAAGAGAAGAAGAAGAAGAAGAAGAAGAAGAAGAAGAAGAAAGTGTGTTATACATTTATCGGTGGGGGTAATTGAAATGTCTGTCGTTTTTATGCAGCCTCATATGTGCTTAAGAGGAATTTCTAATATATAAGCATAAGATGCTAAGACTTCATTTTCTATTAAACCCAACGTCGTGCGTTTATTTATTTATTTAAAAAAAAAACAAAAAACAATAATATAGCGTTCATTAGTTTGGAATTAACCCGTACTCTAAGAATTGTTGATGCAGCCAAGGATGCTATTCAGATAATTCTAGCATCCATTGTATGTGCAATCTTACACTCTTTGCATAATTGAAATACCCGGTTGCTGCAAATACCCGCTACACCATCAAAAAAAAAAAAATCAAAAAAATCGTAACATCTGTTCTTTAGACACGAATAAAGAGTTGTGTCGATGTTTTCAGTGTAGGACAGCCATAACTTTGCTGTTTTTAATTTGCTCCTGAATTCATACATCAGAGTAGAGAGCACTCTTTGCAGCTTTGCATGGCTGAAGATTTGCCAATGTCATCAGTACAGATTATTATACAACTCGTTTATTTCAGCCACATCAGTTTCTCAGAGAAATAACCTGCTTGTTGAACTGGAAAAATATGAAAAGATTAATGGTCAAAATGTTCATGTTGACCTTAAGACTGTATTTTCAAAGATTAGGGTTAGGGTTGTTCTGCTGAAAAGATGCGAAGATGTAACTCCGTTCTTCAAGTTTGAACTCATTCCATTTCCCACTTCAATTTTCAAGAATTTTTAAATGAGAAAGACAAACAAAACCGTGTTGAAAAATCATCTAACCACTAAAATACCCGAATCTCAGCCACCAACTGACACAATGTTTGCATTAGATGGAGATGTTCTCCTCTACCAAGTGAAGTGGTTGTCTAGGGTGACATACAATGACGTGGTTGCACTGTACCTGAGGGTCAGTTACGGGCCATCTAGCATCGTTTGTTTTGGTTATTGTCATACTTGAACGTACCTATTCTATTATTAATAGACTCTCCCACACATAATAGGTAGTAGTAGTATTAGCGGTCGCCAGTTGGGCTCAGTGGTGTTGAGTGAGTCAGTCGATGTCGTACATTGAAGTATCAACCATGACAACTAGATTGCTGCGTCATTAAGTCTTATTTCAAGTTCCTAACGTTTTGTACGCCGGACCTAATTTAGGACGACTTATTGAAATACCAGCCTCCACTGTGAAAATACTCTACAACACAGTTATGTAAGCCTGTCCATAAAAGTAAATGACCGTCAGCGTAGATCAGCTCAGACTTCTGTAAACATGCAACTCGAAGATGGATTTCAAGTTGCTGTTCATCAAGAGCTCTTCTTCAAACTGAAAAGATGAATTTGTCAAGATCGTATGTCGTTCCTTGGAAACAGATGGCCATCGGGTGGTTCAAAATGAGAGAGACACAGACACGAACATTGTTTCTGTAACGCTCGAACTATTCTACTGAAGGGCCTTTAATGGCTGTAATAGCTAATGACACAGACTTCCTTGTTCTTTTTCTTTTTTACTTTCATCCAGACATAGCTGACATCAATATGCTTTCCGAGGGAAAATGCAGAAAAGATAAGCTCCTACGTCCTGGAATATTTGCCAGACATCCACGGATAGTGTGGATGTGAGTCAACTGTATTTGGGCGTGGGAAATGTGAGATATCCAGGCTTATTCATTAAATCAAAAGACATCCATACTTTTTGCGCTACTTTACATTATGCAACCGCTTCTGCTGACCAAGATGCATATGGGGGATTGCAGCCTTTTGTCAAAAAGCTGCGCAGATCATTGCAAGACAGGAGGATTTCTTTGGTAACAAAGAAAAGGATACTGAGATGTAACGTGGCATCTGTCCTTCTTTACGGCAGCGAATGCTGGACGATTTCCTCAAAGATGAAGAAGAGACTCGATGCGACGGAGACGTGGTTCTATAGAAGGATTCTTGGGATTTCATGGCCAGAATGTGTGAGCAATGAAGATGTCTCAGATAGGATGCAAACAAGGAGTAGGCTTATACTTAACATCATGACTGTAAGTGGGACACTGGAACCCGTAGACGTATTGGGATGGCCAAGCACGCTTTCCAAAAGCTGGACAGAGTATTGCGAGACAGGAGGATATCTTTGGTAACAAAGAAAAGAATACTGAGCTGTTACGTGACATTTGTACTTCTTTACGGCAGCGAATGCTGGACGATTTCCTCAAAGATGAAGAAAAGACTTGAGGTGACAGAGATGTGCTTTTACAGAAGGATGCTAAGGATATCATGGACCGCGCGAGTGAGCAATGATGAGGTCTTAGAAGGATGCAAACAAAGAGGAGGCTTATACTTAAAATAAGGATGGTAATTGCGTCATTGAGATCCGTAGACGTATTGGGATGGGCAAGGACGCATTCCAAAAGCTGGGCAGAGTATAGCGAGACAGGAGGATCTCTTTGGTAACAGAGAAAAGAATACGGGGCTGTTACGAGACATTTCTCCTTCTTTACGGCAGCGAATATTGGACAATTATCTCAAAGATGAAGAAGAGACTCGAGGTGACGGAGATATGGTTCTAGAGAAGGATGCTGAGGATATCATGGATCAAGCGTGTAAGCAACGATGAAGTCTTAGGGAGCATGCTAATAAGTAGGAAGATTATTTTTAACACCAGGAAGACGCAGCTGAAGTTTTTGGAACCCATAATGAAGAAGGAGAGCCTGTAGAATCTGATACTCACGGGTCGAATAGAGGGAACGAGAGACAAAGGAAAACAATGCATGACATATCTGGCGGCCTTAAGCAAGTAGATTACAGAACGTGGTCTTGGGGAGGCAGCAGAGGGAAAGAACTTGTTGAGAGCTGCAAGGGATAGAGGGAGGTAGAGAGCCATGATCGTCTACGCCCTGAAAGAATACGGCATACAGAAAGAAAAAATGGAGGAAAATCAGACTATACATTGAACTCCCTCGGGTACTTCAAGTATATGGAGTATGCCGCAACGTCGACGAAGAAGTTACAGTCTGAAAAACTGCCTCAAATTGAACATTCAGCTTTGTTCCACAGTTTCCATATCTGTCTTATACATTATATACATTATTCGGACTATTGTCCTCATCTTTTTCGCCATATCTATCACAATGTTTCGGCCCTTGTACGCTCCGGCCTTCTTCAGGTGGTTGGATGTCGAACCGAACCCTTTATTTCGCTCACTGGTATAGACTGTTCTAGTTCCACGTGCCATGTTTAATGGATGTCAGTTATCAGTTATCACCTGTTAATTTCTCTCTCAAACTTTTCCACTGCCTGAACCGGGTATTGAACTTTACACTCTTTGGAACTGGATCTAACCAACACCTTTATCCACACCATGTGTGTCCCAGAAGGACATCTGGGCGCGACACATGGCAAAGTTAAATAATAGGCGTTGACATCCATCAATGTGGAACTAGAAACATCCCCCATTATAATGGTTCGGTTCGACATTATTGAAGAAGGCCGGACAGCCCGAAACAATTAGATCGAAAAGACGAAGGCAATAGTCCGAATTAAATAATGTACATAATACCTCATCTCAGAAATATAGACAGACTCCGTCTTACGATTTTGAAAAGTTTAAATCATAGCCAACTTAATCCTTGCAGCTTGTGTTGGGAAATGAAAAACAGTACTTTAGTCCCAGTTCTTACCGATGTAGACCCCGTTCCAGAGTTATTGAAGTATATACGGTGTAATTGTAAGATTTTGTACAAGAATCCTTTCAGCACAAACATCGGCTCTTGCAGGATACGTGGTCTCACGTGCGCAACACCATTGCACTGATTGTAGGGCCACCGCTTGCAACAACATTAGTCTGGCTCTACAAGAAAAGGACGAATGGGAAGACGATGCTAATTTACTTGTAATTTTAATTTGAGTTATATCAGGACATTTACATTGTACGATTTGCTATATTTGGGGGTAGATTTGGGAACCTTTCAATACTTGTTCGAGGTATCTTATACCTTTTTTCTGGGACTACTATTTCTGCAACAGTGTTTGAATTAATGATTTTAAAATCTATAATTTTCTGGTTTTTTTTTCTGCCAAGGATCTCATTTTTATCAGACATAAAAAAGATATGAAGAAAATACACACTTTTTTTTAATAAGAACCTCCACTGTCAGTGTGAGCCATCAGTTTGTTTAGCAAACCAGGACTTTCGAGCCTCCAGCTACTTAGTCGGTTGCTTGATGTAATGAGGTATTTCTATGTATTTGGTGCTTTCATTCTCTAGTCATACCTTGCTTGCAGCATACAAGACCACCAAGTCCTCTTCGAATAGGTCTTATGATTTAATGACCAGACTACTAAAAAGGAAGAGGTCAAAGTGAAGATAAAATTATGAGGCAAATTTGTCTCCCTTACCAAAATTATAACCAGGTAAAATTTCATATTCTCAGCCTCAGTGATTCCTGACTATTCTGTCTGGTCTGCAAGTTATACAGATACCACGTGACGATCTTGAAAGCTCCATACAGAGGAACGTTTGAGAGCAACATATGGCTTGATTGGAAGTATTCTAAAATATTTGCCATGTGTCACCTTTTTTTTTCCGACCTGTCCCTGCAGAGTGTTTCATTTGTCAAATTTAATTTGACAGCGCAATTTTTGTTCTGTAAATTGTGGACGTTTCGCCAGTATTTCATTGACTAAGAGGCATATAGAGCTGCTAGTTATTTGTATTGTGGTATTTTTATTTTATGTTGTCTACTATTACACTGTTATATCCATGACTACTGATATACGTCAGCTTATAATGCTGATACACGGTGATGTTTTACTTCATGTATATTATTTCAAATCTGGATTGCAAATCAGCACCAACAATTAAATATTCACACCTAATCAAAATTTTCGAAAGAGGAGACATAAACGTTTTAAAAATATCATATTTAGCTTGGAAACATCTTTTTCCCGGTAAACATTGATATCGACCAGACTCTTAATAAATATACATATTATCAACCACCGACAGCACGATTCGGAGTTTCATGCACAATACAATCATCAGGTGCTGAATATAGATTGCTCGTTATGTAATTTAAATTTTAAAACTAAATTTTTATCAAAATATTTGCTTATGTTGTTGGCTAAGTTATATATTATAATGAAGTTGAATTTTTTTTTATATTTAAAAATATATTTGCAATTTAAAATAAATAGGATGCATGTATATATATATATATATATATATATATATATATATATGATAGCTAGGAATAAGTAAAAATTTATATGGCAATGAAATATATATATATATATATATATAGTTATATATGTTATGGACGGGTTCCTTGTACCAGAGTGATAGTACAAGGTAGAACCAATAAAGAACTCGAACACGGGTATGGAATAACACAGATATATTACAAACAGGAATATATGCAGAGAAGTAGAAAGTGTTAGTACGAACAATCAGGTTCAGTAGAGAGAACAATGTAGTCTCGACCAGTATCACTATTCCAATGTCTTGCAGTCATTGTCTGAACGCGACTCTGTTTCGGACTGTCTCTGACTCGACTCTTGACTGCTTGAACTACTGACGATATTCAGTCACCCCGTGGGCATCCTGTGGCACAAGTCCGGTTTAACGTGGGATCTCCGAGCCCGTGGGCTGGGCCAAAATATGCCCATTGAACATGTATAAACGGGTTCAGGGTCGGTTTACCTCCCGAAGAGAATCCGCCCTTCGGCGTAGCCTCTTTAGGGTTCCTCCCCGCCAGAAGGCAGAGAGTTCAACCGATCTGTCGTTCAAGACTTGAGCGACGGACTCCTTGCCTTCTCCTGAGGCGCAGTATTTATTAAATATGGAATAATCCATTATTATTATTATGGGTAAGACTCCATAATATGTATGCATGTATATATATATATATATATATATATATATATATATATATATATATATATATATATATATGGACACATAAATCAAACGACCAGTATAACCAATCATATACGAGCGTAGTAGTGTCCATATGCGGGCAAGCAGATAAATAGTCATCAAATTTATACATGAAGGGTAAACATAACAGTGCTCGATGTTGTTAGACAGAACAAACGTATATATTAATTAGTACCTATACAATACCTACACACACACAGATATATATATATATATATATATATATATATATATATATATATATATATATATATACCTTTCACAAAGGTATATATATATAAAATATATTCACGATGATGTGATTACTCATGCTCAAGACGGATGTACGCGTAGTCAGGTCAGATATCATTGCAGATTCTTCCTTCCATAAAAATAACCAATAAGGATTACAAACTGAAATTTCCACCAGTTACATATACACAGTCATCAAAAACAAGCAAATAAAGCTTTAAAATAATAACAAATAAACTTTAAAAATTAAAAATAATACAAATTTTACGTATCATAATTTTACAGACCCCACCACGTATAGACGTGCATGCGAAGAAATATTATTCAGCGAAAAAAATAGAAAAAATGTTCTGATTGCTGACATGTATACATTCACGAGGCATTCACGAGAAATTGTCGCTTTCGATCTTTGAATTTCAACATACAAATGCGTGTGTATAGAGACAACAGCACATATACATACACATATGTCAAATCCCATACTGTCCACATATGTTTATATCTGTATGAGCCCCGGCGGTCGAGGTGTGTACGTGTGTCTGCGTACCTCATCGGGTGTACGGACATGCATCTATGTTTGCGTTAGTATGAGTGACATCACGACGACGATTCGCCCCGCCACTTCCATAATAACACCAATACACGCATAAATCCAAAATTTGTACAAAAAATTAATTAGTTTTAGACGATTGAAACCAAGAGTTACAAACTTACATCAACCACACACACACACACACACACACTGACATATATATATATATATATATATATATATATATATATATATATATATATATATATATATATATGTATCGGAACGAAAATATATATATATATATATATATATATATATATGTATGTGGAAATATATATATATATATATATATATATATATATATATATATAAAGTGTCGCGAAAATTACTCGTGAATGTCTCGTGAATGTATACATGTCAGCAATCAGAGCATTTTTCTATTTTTCGCTGAATAATATTTCTCGCATGCACGTATATATATATATATATATATATATATATATATATATGTGTGTGTGTGTGTGTGTGTGTGTGTGTGTGTGTGTGTGTGTTTACAGGTTTACATGGAAATTTTTACATGCCGGTAGACATGAATGTAGATATATGCAGATATGACAAGAATACATTTATGTAAAAATTTTTTAAAAATAACAAAATATAAAATAAAAATTAAAAATAAAATAAATAAACAAACTAAAAGTTAATGCACATATATTCATATATAACTCATATATAACTTTATATGTTTATATTATACCGGGGTGTACTTGCGAATGGCAGTATTAATATTAGCCTTTTCATTATAAGGAAATATTCGAAATTCATTGAACGATCAGTTAGTATGACTGTTGCGTGAAATAGTTTTCTCAAGTCCAGTATTGATGGGCAGAGGTTTCATTTCTAACCGTTTGTTTGACGTAGCGTTGAACGCCAATGTCTTGATTGTGTCATTATCGTGTTAGTTGTAATATCAGGTTCCTTTGTTGTTGTTGTTCTTAGGGGATACGGTTTTCTTGGTAGCGTTCTTTGTGATTGTGTAGCACCAGTACACGAGTTCCAAGGAAGTATAGTTCCTGCTATGACCTACAAACTTTGTTCGCACGAACACATTTTTAACTATTGGTCTTGGAAAGGGGTTATTTAGACATTTCTGATCGTGTTTCCTACCATTCATGACATCAACAACAAAGTCTCGTTCTTTAGAGGCCATTTTGTTTTAGCTTCAATTTTCGTTATTGCAGTAACTTGCGTTATTGAAAAAAGAGACTCGTAGCGACGTGCTGTTTTCAATTTCCTTATTTCCAAAATTACATTTGCTATAACTGATCTATTCACCGGGTTATTTGACGTGAGGTTTAACACAAACGCTGTCGAAATGGCATTCCTTGATTTTCTGGATAAGCATTGCTCAAACTTAGATCTTCGCTCTCTTTTTTATCTGTATTTAATAAATAAATAAATTTACTGTTTAATAAATAAACGGGGCGTCTACTCAAATAAGAGTAACCACTAAAAGTAAAGCTTAATATAATAAACAATCTGAATGATTAATAAAAATCCATTACTTTGTTTAGAAAATTGCTTTGTTTACGTCTGGATGCGAAATTGTGAAGTTATGAAACATTTCAGGAGAAATACGACGAGAAAAGTTTCACTTGAAGGCACAATTCGGCATTGCCTGATCGACTAATTCTCCTTAACCCACTTGGTTACAGTATGCCGGATCTAAAGATAACTACACCCACTTTATGTAATCATACGGTCCACTCGTCAGGAGATATCAGCAAAACTTTTCTAAGAATATTCTTATTTTACTTATTTATATATTAAATTAAAAAAATTGTGAGCTTTTTTATTTTTGTTGGACTGTTTTTGCTTCTTTGTGTGTACGCAAGTGTCTGTGTGGATGTGTGTGCGATAGTTTCTCTACGTATCTGTGTATGTACACATGTGTAGAATATATATATATATATATATATATATGTATAAGTTGTATGGATATGACTTTATAACCCTGGGTTTAACGCTTTTGCGATAATCAGAAAAAATGTTTTATTTTTTTAAAAATTGCAACTATTTATGCTTGTTTGACTATGCTTGGTGGCGGGAGCGGGGAATCTACGTCTGTGTGTTGTTTGGGGTGGTACTATCATACGCATAGACGCATATATACAGGTGCACGCATTTTAGTTTACACCAGCACATCCATATAAGCAATTCGAGGTTAGGCGCAGATACATATTCATGCGTTCGGGTATACGTACAGACGCAGTGGTGAATATATTTCAGTGTGGGACCTTAGCTTTTTATGTATGGCGATTTTCATTTCACCAAGGAGCGGTTAGGGATGTTCTTGACGGATTTCAGATTTACCGCATGGGCCGTCGGGGAAACTTATACTCAAATATATATGTGTGTGTGTGTATGTTTACATATATATATATATATATATATATATATATATATATATATATATATTAGGTTGGTTCAAAAAAATAATGATGTAAGAATGTCGTTTTTGACGTTAAAATACGTCAAAAACGACATTATTATATATATATATATATATATATATATATATATATATATATATATGATGGTCGAGTTCGAAGTATGAGGTTCCGAGGACCAAAAAAGTAATTATCCACATGCTGAAGACGGGTATGACTTTTTAGACCGGCTCGAGAATTGCACAAAAAAATTAACAAACAGTAAAGAAGAATGTCTAGCAGGGAAACGGTTTCCTGCCTCATGTTGCTTTCGTGTTTCACGTAGTTGAATGATTGTCACGTCTTGATGGTGCATTATTCCTGAATAGAAGCGAGAACGATACTCTGATTTCTTCATAGCTACGTCTTCAAAGTCTTTGAATGGAATGTTGACGCAAGAAAGTTCTTCAATTTATGTTTATACATGAGCCAAGGTCTACCAACATATCTATGGCCACTATGGAGTTCAGAAGTGGAAAGAAGTTTTAGTATGCGATCATCCCTCATCCTTACCACATGGCCAGGCCAAAGTAATTGTGATTGCATTATGAAGGTCTCGATGGTACCAATCTTGCATTTCTCAAAAAGGTCGGCATTTGAGACTCGATCATCAAACATTAGGTCATAGATTGTACGGAGACAAACTTTATGGAAGACATCTAATCGCTTAATGTGCCATCTATAAGGTGTCCAAGTTTCAGATCCATACAAAATAATTGAGAAAACGACAGCTTTATACACTTGCATTTTAGCGCAAATCTTTATCCCCCTTTCGTCCTAATATCCTAAGACGCAGCCAACCAAAGGTAGCACTGGCTTTTGCAATGCGTTTAGAAATCTCGTCATCAAGTGATGCACTTGAGTTTAACATGCTCTCGAGGTATTTGTATATTGTGGAAAATTCTCCTAAATTTCTTGCTTTATCTTCCAGAAATAGGAAAGACGCCAAGAATGGCCAGGTAACAATTGGTAGATTTGCGAAAAAGATGCTCTTTACAACGAAATAGATCAGATGATTGGTTAATAATAGTAGACGATTCATCTATCAACAGGTCCCCTTTTAATCCCAAGCAAAATCACATTTCATCCAGGTGGGAAAAAACAAAAAAATCCAGTCAAATCTCCCGAACAAGCAACAGCAGTGCTAACATCTCTCCTGGTAGATTTCATCACTGGTAAGTACTATTTTCCACACACACACACGCACACACATATGCATGTGTGTTTATATGCTTGTAAAATCGGTGATGGGCAAGGTGGAATAATCGATAGCGGCTCGCTTGGACCAATGGGAAAGCCGAGTTCGAATTCCAGTGCATTTCGTTAGATTCATTTACATGAATATAACCTTGGGAAAGTTATGAATATAATACATATATGGAGAAAATGGTAGAACAGACTGGGTTCTTTAGCCTTGGGTGGCAACCTGTCTAGTTGAAAGAAGACTCTGAGTTAAAAAGAAAATAAACTCTGAGGAGTGCCCTTGTTGAGAACCTTGTGTCAGTCTATCTCTATCAAGAGGGCCTCTTTTTAAGTCCAATCACATTTTAACCAGGTGGAAGAAAACAGGAAGATTCAGTCAAAAGCAAGAGTAGGACTTCCATCCTAGAGGAAAGAGTTCATCAATGGTAACTTTGATTTTCAACAATTCTGGGGAAAATGATTAAAAAAAAACCTCTTTTGAATGTTTTCTTCTTCCAAAAACAGAAATTCTGTTAACAACCCCTAGATTGGCCAAGTGACAATTAGTAGACAAGCGAAAAAGACGCTCATCGCGACAAAACAGAAGAGATGAGTGGTCAACAATAGTGGGCCGCTTCGTCTATTAACAGGGCTTCTTTTTAAGCCAAAAACATAATCACATTTTAACCAGGTGGGAAATACAAGAAGATTCAGTCAGATCTCCCGAGGAAGCGACCAGCAGTGATCCCAGCTGTATGGGGAGAGTTCATTGCTGGTAACTTTTATTTTCCACACACACACACACACACACACACACACACACACACACACGCACACACATACATAACCATGCGTGTGTATTTGTAAAATCGGTGGTGAGCACGATAGAATAATCGATAGCCGCTCACTTGGACCAATGGGAAATCCGAGTTCGAATTCTAATATATTTTGTTAGATTAATTTACATGAAAATACCCTTGAGAAAGTTATGGATATAATTCATATATGAACAAAATGGTAGAACAGACTGGGTTCTATAGCCTTGGGCGGCAACCTGTCTAGTTGAAAGAAGACTCTGAAAAAAAAAAAACTTTGAGAAGTGCCGTTGTTTGCGAAATTGTGTCAACCTCTATACGCTAGTTCTCTGTATTCGGCTTTTTCAAATAATGTATTTGGTTCTGCCAAGGACTTCACTACTATAACCAAAATATACATGCGAGAAGTCTGGATGATTTGCTGTTCTCATACGTATAAAAACTGGAACATATATATATATATATATATATATATATATATATATATATATATGAATGCACAAACAAATAACGCGCATGCACAAAATTAAAAATATCCTGCACCCACTCTCTCTATCTCCCCTATATATATATATATATATATATATATATATATATATATATATATATATATATATTAAAAACAATGAAAACAAATATTTTGATCTGTATTAATAAATACGTTGAGCTCTATTTATATTACTAGGATTATATAATAACGGATTTGTTACTTTAATATCTATCTATCTATCTATCTATCTATCTATCTATCTATCTATCTATGCTCTATGTGTGTGTGTGTGTGTGTGTGTATTACAGAAGAAAATCCGAAATTACGTCATATGGGTGGTATAGATCTATTTCAATCTATTTATTTGATATTACTAGGATCCACTTGGACTATATACTAGCGGTTTTATTACCTGTATTATATATATATATATATATATATATATATATATATATATATATATACTTGAAGCTATCTTCTGCGCATGCACACTTAGACGGCGGGAACGTCTACTCATAAGATTTTAATTACGTATATGCTACGATTTGTTGTAGTTTATTCACCACAAGATAGAAAAATGTTGGTTAATTAGCTGAGATGTTTGATGTTCCCGTTTGTTCCAGCGAAGCCAATTTGGCAAACTAAGGTAAATATCAGGTAAAAGAAAATGTAAGCATAAACGTGCAAATACACGTAATATAGCCGGGTAGGGGAGAAACGCTTATTAAAGTTATACGAACTTTATTTTACCACCTCAGATATTCATTTCGACCAGAAAAATATGTCTGATATATTTATTTGCATTATTCCGTGACCCGTACCCACCACATATATTAGGTTGGTGCAAAAATAATGATGACGTGATAATGTCGTTTTGTGACGTTAAAAAAAAAAAAGGTCAAAAAACGACATTATTACGTCATTATTTTTGCCCCAACCTAATACTACCCAAGAAGTCAGGCTATCTTGCCCAAGAAACGCCACTTCGACTGCAGCCACAGTAGAAGTGGTGTCTCTTGGGCAAGATAACCTGACGGAGCCCAGCCTTCTTCATGCCGGTTTTGAATTCAGAGCTTTTTCTTCTAGACCGGTTGCTATGCAAGTCTATAGAACCCAGTCTGTTTTGCGATTTACCCATAGCTTGGGAGGGGAGAAGAAGAGGATTCATACATTTTCCAAGGTCATTACCACGTAAGAGAATGTGATGGATCCGACTGCAATTCGAGCTTGTCTCTCCATTCCCTCAATCGGAGCCACTATCAAATTACTGCACCGTGCGTTCTTTTTTTTTCCGATTATTTCTTTGCATACACTCCCTACTATCAGTGAGGGTCACGTACGATCACCGAAGTTAAGCAACATCGAGCCGGGTCAGTACTGAGATGGGTGACCACTAGGGAATATAAAGTATTGTAAGCTTCAGTGTACATGTAGTATCATGGCTCAGAATTTTTAATCGGTGTTTGTGTTCGTTATATTCACTTAAGCGTAAATATGCTTGGGAAATGTACGAATCCACCTCTCCCCCCCCAAATATCGGTTAATTAGTAAAACTTGTATCACTAAACAATTATTATCTAAAAACAATATTATGATAATCAAAAAATCTGGCATTAAATAACCTGTAAAGGGTTGGTAAACAATAAAAAATCTATTAAATTAGGGTTAAGAAGTAATAATTATTATTCCTTTAAGTACATGATTTTAATACTATCAACTGTTGTATTTCAACTCTGACAAGCGATTTGAGATTGTATTCAATTAAATAAATAACAAAAAACTAAAGCGAAGAAATATTAGTTAGGAGCTGCACAATCTTCACTTTTCAGTCTTTTTATAATCCATTCCCCACATAACGAAACCATGCAAACCTCTTCCAGCACTATCGCTATTTCCGTGGAAAAAGCTCAGACGAACTAAATTCTTTATTTCTACGAGTTCTAAATTCCACAATTTTTGGCACTGTTTAGCAAACCACCTTAATTTCATTAGTGAGATGTAAGTTCAAATCGAGCAACTCGAAACTCCTATTCATTTTCTATTATGGATTCCTTTTCTCAATGATGAAACAGCGAATGTCTCTTGCTGATCTATCTCTGTTTCCAAGGAAGTGTTTACACGAACTACATTGATTTGATCCCCTAGTTCTCACCTTCACAGTTAACACCCGCCAGATCAGGACATTGTAGAGAACCACACACATTTTATTTTTTACTCTTCTCATCCTATTCAAGTCTGGAGTTAACCGCTAACTTCCTCGTATATCCTTATAAACTCTCAAAATACATCTTAATCGTTAACCTTCTACATCGAATGTTTCTTAGGACGAACAGTAAAAAAAATTCAAAGACATCTTAGGGACAATTTTTGCTTTCTCTCCTAATGGCTGATGCTAACTGCCACCAGAGCAACCCATTCTGACTTCTTCGTCTCACATTTTCCAATGACAAAATATGGAATGATTATGTAGAATCCACTGCTAGATCGGCTGCTAGGAAAGTTGGTTCACTGTGTCGTCCCAGATATTTTTTCGTATCTATTCTGTCTGTCAGATGTATAAATCTAGTATTCGTCCGTCCAGGAATGTTGCTGCTATATGTGGTCTGGTGTGTCTGCTATATATCGCGAGATATTTAGTAATCCAAAACAGGGTCTGCTAAGTTTTCATTCTTAACCTGCCATCTTGGCTTCAGTCGTTTTCCCATAACATCATTTCCTTATGTCTTTTTCAAAAATAATTGCAATTTTTTAATGAGCTTTCATTTTTGGTACTTCAACCTCATGAATTTAAGCGTACTACTAGATTGATAACAGTTTCACCGTGTTACTACTGAAATAACTGGATACAGCTGCATGTTCTATTCTAATAATTTAGCTTACATTCCTTCCCTGTGGAACACTCTTCCTGCTTCCTATTTTCTGGTTACCTAGGATTAATAAAAAGCAATATCTGTGTCCACACTGTTTACGTTTTTGTTGTTTTTTATTGTCTTTTCTCCTTTCTAGAGTCTTTTTATTCTCCTCTACTAATCCTTATACTAGTGGCTTTATAGTGCAAAAGAAAGAAGAAAGGTGACCAATCATAAACATTTGATTTGACACTTGATACATAAGTAGGAAAAGGTATTTTCTTATTTGTACAAACACGCCTTATTGCTAACGGTACTGTATATAAAATAGGAACATTTCTTGATTGTAAGCTTTCAAAAGGAACGTAGTTTGTAGGTAAGAATTAGCTACCTGGAAAAACCATCATGGCAGAATCAGTGGACAAATATTTGCGTACTGAACATTCGCGTCCTTAGACAAATACGTCCCTAGAGAATTTCATACCTCTGATAATTTTTGAAGTTACCATCTTGCTGTTTAATATAAAAATTTGCACACCAATACTTTAATTACTCTAAACAAGCAGAAAGGCAGTTACCATAAATAAAAAAGAGAAAAAAATATTTTTAAAGCAAGAGAAAATTAAGCTAGCAGTTTCAGTTCACTCCAGCAGTGCGTACCGCAATCATCTAAGAGATTCTGGATTTTATAGATTATATTTTTATTTGGAGACTATTGCTAAGTTCCGAAAATCAAACAATGGTGGAAAAATATGTGTGGACGAGGAAAACTAGCACTACCAATATCATAAGAAAAACGCCCGATGAAACAAAAAAATACTGGCAATGTCTAGAAAGATCTTGCGACACTTTTAATCTGGAAAATTTGGTACTAAAAAGATAGTTTCCAGGTAAGAGAAACAGAAGAAAATAACGGATCACTTATCTAGCGATGATTAAATGGATGACGCTACAAGCTTTAGGGAAGATAACCAAATGACAAAATGTATTAAAAGCTACTAAGTGCAAGAAAATGTGGAGAGCCATGATCGCCAATTTCCTGAAAGAGAACTGTACACAGAAGAATACAACATAGTGAATATGGTGAACGGACAGTTGCATACTTGAAATTTGTGTCCGGGACAACTGCGTACCAGACAATTGCGTCCCGAGATATTTGCACCCCTAGAAAAATTTCGCGATTAGAATTATTGAACTTACCTAAGATATACGTTTGAACGCTGGACATCTTTGCATTCTCTTATGTGATAAAACCTGTAGCTTAGTGGATACGAGGTGGATTCATGCCTTTTCCACGTGGGGTTACGCCTTAGTGAATATATCACAGATGCAAAATAGACTTGAAGTAGCAGGAATGCGGTTTTACAGAAGGATACTGAGGATACCATGAACCGAATATGTGAGCAGCGACAATTTTCTAGAGAAAATGAAATAAAAAAAAAAAAACATCTATAGTTAACATCAGAAAGAGACAGTTCTAGGGCGCATATTGAGGAAAGTGGGCTTGGAGAATTTGGTACTGACAAGACAGGTTGCAGGTAAGAGAAACAGAAGAAAGTAACGGATCACTTACCTAGCGATGATTAAATGGATGACGCTATAAGCTTTAGGGAAGATAACCAAATGAAATTTGATCACCCTACTACATTAAAGGGGTACGGGATCGTGAGTTTTATTTTATGCACTATCCCGTTTCATGATGTGGGCGATCATCCCAGGTAATATGAAACATTCCGGCCAGGTTGATGGTGTGCTGTGTTTTGGTTGGTGTATATATAATTATTTGAGGAAGTTACTGTAATTATATTTCACTGGACGGACAGTTTCGAACTGGACATTTGCGACCCGCACAATTGCGTACCAGACAATTGAATCCCTGGACATTTGCGACCCGCACAATTGCGTACCAGACAACTGCATCCCTGGACATTGGCGACCCGCACAATTGCGTACCAGACAATTGCATCCCTGGACATTTGCGACCCGCACAATTGCGTACCAGACAATTGCATCCCTGGACATTTGCGACCCGCACAATTGCGTACCAGACAATTGCATCCCTGGACATTTGCGACCTGCACCGTGGCGATCTTTGAACTATTTTAACAGTAAAACGATGAGACCTAGTGGCCAATCTAGTACTGCGCTTAAATTCATGCGGTCGTGGTGCCAAGCAGAAGAAGTCATTTGAACAACTGTAATGAAAACATTTATAGAAAAGACATAGGGAAACCACGTCACAGCGGATTGGAAATTCACTGATGTCGAGATGCCAAGCCAAGACTAATAATAGCACAGACCCTTCTTTGGATTTTGCCGAAAGCATACCTCTTTGGTACCTCGACCAGACGGATATAAGCGTAGTACCTGTTGGCACTTTGGTCTCATGTTTTTACATAGGAAGATGTAATCGCAAGTTCTACTATAACCATTTCTTTTCTTGCACTTCTCTCCTGTGGAACTGTCTTCTTGATTCTTGCTCTTTCTTCGCTACAACATACGATCTTCAAAAATGCATATGCGACACCAGACCTCAAGCTTCCATCAACTGGTATTCCCAAGCGGTTATTTAACTTCGGTGATTACATTGTAGTAATATTATTATTGTTACAAATAAATAATAATAATAATAAAAATTATGAATGAAATAAAATAAAACAATAATATTTAAACCAAGTTTAAAATAACTATATATATTTAATTAATTCATCGAGTCTGATAGAAACCTCAACAGAATGCAGGAAGCACTGGACGGCCGTTTCATCCTATATTTGGGACACATCAGCAGTGCGCATCCACTACCGAGAATTGAAACCCTGACAGTTAGGTTGCCAAGCGAACATCATACCAACTGTTCCACTGGGCCTCGGTGACGAAGAGATTCCAAATCAGACTCAACTTAGCGCCGCTCGCTCACATATTCCGTGGCGGAACTCTACTGAGTTCTCTGTAACCATAGGACTGTGCCCCCGGGAGCCACGACTACTCTCACCAAGCCGCGCCAACTGGAGCATTAGAAGCCGGTTCAAGCGATGATAAACACAAACAGTAATTATTGGGAGGATTTGATAATTATATCTAATTAATTCATCGAGTCTGATAGAAACCTCCACAGAATACGCTTAACAATATTACAGTGTACGCTTAATAATATTATGATGCGCACTGCTGATTTATATATATATATATATATATATATATATATATATATATATATATATATATATATATATATATATATATATATATATAAAATTACTCCCAGCATGCAACAAAAAATGCCGAAATTACGGATATCCCTCTAAGAGACATGAAATTCAACCTCTTCGCCCAAGGACCGTCAGTAAGACAACACTTGTGAAACTTTCCTCTGTGATATGACTTGTAATATTACGGAGTGGATTGCTCCCTTTAATAACATGTACATTAACACAATTTTAACGTAAAATACACAAGACAATGCACCCAAATACAAAAATAAATTTCTATATAATTAACATCCAATTCCCCATGCTTTCTTTTGTATTGTGTACATTTATTTTTCTGTTTTTTCTTCGTGAAAACAAGTCTATTATGGTGACTGGTGAAACAAATGTTTCAAATATTTTGATCAGCACTTGTAAATAAATTGCGTATTATCTTGCTGGAGAAGGAAGCAAGATCTCGTTCTTCAAAAATCACGCTGCAGAAATTGATGCAGTTAGGCGTGGAGGTCCGGTCCCACATTTCCTATTCAATGAGACATTCCCCCCTCTTCTGATTACTGAGCCTTTGATTCATGTACGCGCCAGGAGTATACAGTAATACCGACCAGATCGAAAATGCCTTCCGGCCGTTTGTCGACTCCCGTGAACTCTGGCGCAATATACGGGCATAATATGTAATATCTTTCTTGCAATAACCCGGTCCTTAATTTATGAAACAACTGGATACACTATTAATCCGAAGCAGAATATTAAATTTCAGGGGATGAACTGATCTCTCCAAAATGTCCAACGCCAAGAGGAAACGGTTAAACTTACTGGCCAGCCAAAAGGCTTTGAAATGAAATATTTCACTAATTTTTTCGCACCAATGCAAGCCCCAAGAGCCACTCAAAGTAGATGGTTATCAAAGAAGATTGACTTATTAATTTAAGATGAGGTAAGAAGAGTAAACTTTGAGGATTTGTAGGATAGATAACTGTTGACCTTAGGCTTAAAGAGTTTAATTGTAGCGATCAACGAGTTTGTTTCATAAGGTAGCTTGCTTGCGGCCACATCATAATGAAACACTGGTTCCCGTACGTCATCGAAGATAAGCAACGTCAAGCCTGGTCAGTAAGCAGATGAGTGACCGCTTGGGAATACTGTGTGTTCTCAGATTTGATGTGCCGGTGATATAATGCGCTTACGATTATATAAAGTTGAAAAATTAATTCTTGTGCGATCCCCGATGTTAAGCAATGTCCCGCCTGGTCAGTATCTAGATGGGTGACCGCTTAATAATATTATGTTCTGTATGCTTGTATCTAAGGATGGTATAATGGGCTTACGGACATATGACGTTGAAACACCGGTTTTCGTACGATCGCTGAAGTTAAGCAACGTCGAGTCTGGCCAGTACCTAGATGGGTGACAGCTTAGGAATACGCTGTAAGCTTGAGGGTGTGAGTGGTGTAATAGATAACGGCTCGGAATTGGAAGTCGGTGAGCAGAGTTCTAATTCACGTCAGGTTCGTTAGATTAACTTACACGCAAACACCCTTAAGAAAGGCATGAATGCGCCTCTTCCTCCTCCATCTATGGGTTAATTAATTGGGTTTATATTAGTAAGTCATTATTATCGGCAAAAATTATTATAATCCAGAAATATTTCCTGGCTTTAAAAAAACTGCAAATTAATGATAAAATTGTAATAAAAAAAAATCAATCAATGAACCTGTTTATAAAGCAAATTCTGATAGAATTGCTAATATTAATTTGTGACATTAGGAAAATTAATTGCTCGTATCAATCAACAGATTTATGAAGACCGGCCTCGTATTAAAGGAATTTCTACAAATCCTAATATCAATAAAATGAACAATGGGCTTTCTTACATCCATTGAGTTCTCAGTTCGCTTTGCCAACGAACTCTTACGTTCCGTCTTGTTGTAAGCTATTGCCATTTCATCAACTCTTTGGACAAGGGGATATTTTTATTGTGCTGAAGTACAGAATCGTATTCGAAAGCAACGCATCATTGTATGTAACATATCAATGGTGATACAAGTAATTTTCTAGAATTTTTTGTTAAAATTCCGCATTGTAATAAGCTAATTATCAGCTTTATATATATATATATATATATATATATATATATATATATATATATATATATATATATTCAAAAACCAGGTTGGCAGTGAATAGCCATTACTGTAAGTTTCATGTATTTACACGCAGTCTTCAGCCAGCCAGCCCAGCCAGCCATCATGCATGTCCAGGTTCCTCTCTGCTCAAAGGCGAGATGTAACACAAGGTCGGTTTTTAACGTAGGCTCGGCCACAATATCCCCGTAGACCCCTGCATACACAGGGCCGGGATTGTCTAACACCAGAAACGAGACTCTGCCCTTCGTTATAGTCTCATCCCGGATCCTCTCTACTCGAAGGCAGAAAGTTCGACAACAGTTAAGAGCTTAGCCATCTTCAGAGTGGCTATAATGACATTTTAAAAAAGGTATATTATATTAATATTATTAATAGCAGGCGCAGGTCGTAAGTTCAAGATACGGTTCTATGACGCCACACAACGTGAGAGGCCGGAATATTGACAACAGAACCATATGTTTAGATGCAATGTAATATGCCATGACTAGTTTGAAATGTAATTTTGTGGAGTGTGGGTTGCTTTGTTTTAATGTAGGTGGCCTTCAGTATCTGAATGTTCTTTTACTGGGTATAAGTATGAGTATTATTGTGTTATCAACTAATATCTATTTAATATTATGTACATGGCTTTTTCTTCTAAGAAATATTGTTTAATAGAACTAAGATCAAAAAGGTAACAGGTTAGTCCACGGGAAAGCGTGGTTGTAGTAAAACCAATATATGTAATGACTTTATCATTAGCATCAGAGAGACAATCTTTGAACAGGGATGTGAGCCGAAAGCTTAGATCAAGGACCAACTTAATAAAAAATATCCAAATGTTGGCCAATATTTGTCTTTATTTTCACCCAAAATTAAATCAAATATGCGAACATTGGAACGGCTCATGATCAGTCATAATTGACATTTATTATGTTATATTTAACAATATATTTTAAAATAATGATTTGTTTCCCCCAATACGCTATATATATATATATATATATATATATATATATATATATATATATATATATATAAGTGATCCAAGGTGATCCATAACTCAAACCTGGTAACCATGCAACTCGGGTCTTGACTGGGGACAGTTATGTGTATAGTTAAATTATTAATAAATAACAATTTCAGAGAATAGATTGAAAAATATGAATTTTTTTAATACTGATTGTGTAGTCTTAAAGAGAATTGTATAAACATTTATTATATTATTTTAAGATAATTTCAAAAGTTTTAGTAATTCTTGAGTTATCTTAGCTGAATCAAACAAACATTAATTTTTGAAAAATATATTTGACAATATAATCCCTTGATATATTTTCATATGAAATTGATATATATCAGAGTATAGCATAAAAATTTTTGTCAAAGAAATTGAGAAAGTCTTCAATTTAACAGCAGAAAACATTATAAAACCGAAAACGACCCCCGAACTGTGGAATGTTTAAATTACCACGATGTATTTCTTTAAAAAATATCCATATTCCTGAAAATAAAGACTAGTATTATAAAATATTTCCTTTTCTGCGGTTAAGTCTACTCTTGTAAAATAGCTTGCTATATACAAAAATGTTGTGGTGTCTTCCCTCTAATGAGTCTATAATGGGCTCTTCCACTTGCTATAAAATTAGTAGGAAAGTAAGCATCGGAGATACAGTCGCATAGATTGTTCAACTGTCGAACTGTTTGCCTCGAGCATAGAGGAACCCGGACAAGGCTTTGCCGTAGAGCAGAGTTTTGTCCGGGGAGGTAGACAGGCTCTGAACCCGTTTATGCGGCTTCTAAGCGAATATTTTTAGCCGAGCCTACGGTAAACTCGGCCTTGTGCCACATACATCCCTTGTGGTGGTGGGGGTGCTGCTAAATATTAACAATCCTATAGATTGTTCTACCAGGCTCTGATTGTTCGCAGCTCTTGTCGAACTCTCCGCCCAAAGACAGAGATGAACCCGGACGAAGCTGTGCTGAAGGGCAAACTTTCGCCCGGGGAAGTTGACAGGCCTGGACCCTTTTATGCGGGTTCTACGGGAATATTTTTGGCTGAGCCTACAAGTTCGGAGAACCCACGGTAAACGGTAAAATATTAACAGTCGTATAGACTTAACGCTGGTCAACCGACACAAACTCCCAAGTTGTGTATCATTTACTGTTCAATAGACTATTTATTTGCAACTTCTTGTTTTGTTTTTTATTTACCATTATTTGGTCACAACAAAAACTGGCATTTTAATAACTTAGGAATCCTAGTTTCAAGGTCTTGTAAGTTATCAAATGTTTGGTATTCCATTTTATCCAGCAAATATCCACATTTATGAACTTGATCAAACTTGTATTCTTTGACATCGACATTTAATTCAAGGAGTAGTTCAGTTTGTTTTTTCAATATGATTTTTTTTTCAATAAACAGTTTGAACTCTTATAAAATATCCACCTCCAGAATTTTGTCTTAAATTTCCAAATTGATTTTCTAAACAATCTGGTAAATACATCAAGCACAACAAAATTTAACCCGCTGTTTAGCAAATATCTGCAAACATCAATATAGTCATTGCATGTAGGTTCAATGGCTAAACTATTATCTGATATCACTTTTTTCAGTGCATCATTTTTCTTAGTATTAGGTTGGTGCAAAAATAATGTCGTTTTTTTGACGTTCAACTTTAAAAGAGAAAACGACATTATTTTTGCACCAACCTAATATTACAATACATGTCTTTGACACAGACAATTTTTCCAAGCTTTTCACTCTTCAATGAAATTAACTGTTTCTGCAGTATCCTCCCCATTTAATGATAGGTGTGTTTTAATGGCAGCTACAATCTGATAAAAATTTAAACAATAGGAAATATTTTGTAGCTCAACAGGTTTGGGGTAAATTGTTACGTTAGTTAGTTTCGACAACCTAAAAAATTGAGATTTTTCATGCTCACAAAGACATTTTACAATTTCCCATGTTGCTGTCATTTTTTTTTTTTTTGACTTCAGAATAAACCAGTAATTGAGAAGTAGGTTCAGTAATTCAATTATTCCGTATATTTTTAAAAGGTGGAGATAATCAAAAAGTAAGTAAAAACCATTTTTACTTATCCAAGGCATATTAAAAACAGTGCCAATTTTTTAAAAAAAAAAGATTGATGGATCCTGTTGGTTTCAAATACAAGTTAAATTACTTAACCATTTAAGTGTCTGATTGCATCTACGGTATATAAAAATTTTCATATAAAAAAAGTTGCATCTAATTTTTAAACCGAGATCATTTTAAGTGAAGATTTTAGTCCACCACTTAAACATTTTATCATGAAGCCCAAAAATATTTTGCTACACCCCGGAATTTTCAGCCAAACCAAATACATTTCGTTTATGATATTGTAGAGCAACTTTGACATGCACTTCATCCGTTAAAAGAATACACTTTTGCTGATTTACTGAAATTTTACTAAAGAAATTAAACTCGTCTAATTTTGAGACTTTTGATGTCAAACTAATAATGCTCTCACACCGGATAACTTAAAAATCAACGTGTAGTCTGTTATGTACTGATCGATATATAGACACATATTTAAATGCTCTGATAAGAATACCGGAGTCATAATCATGTCACAATTATTTGTGATGTCATAACATTAATATGATCTTTTAATATTTTTTTGTTATGATCAATTTTTAAGATACTAAGTTAACAAATTCCTTCATTGATTTGTATCCACTACTGAAACATTGATATTCGATTTCTAAAAGGGAAAAAAATGTATATATACCAGCATGGAATCATTCAAATCTCAAGTTTTCAAAAAATTAAATTAAAATCATTGGAATACTTCCAGTGAAAAAATAAAATCAGTAGATTGGATGAACATGTGTGATTTATAGCATGCAACTGCTAATGCAAAATCCTGTTGATCAATATTTCGATACAAATTTTCAAAAGAGAGGGTTTTGACCTTTTCAAGAAACTGCACCAAATCATCATTCTGCACATTCGCACAGAAGAAGAAGTTAATCTTTGTTCTTGATTTTGTTTGATTACTTGGAAATACACTTGATGGCAAATGATCAAATACTGATGGTGGATTTCTGGGACTCACTTTTCCTCTAATAACCACTGTTTCATAGTCGAATGCCTTTTACAAACAACAGTGTTTGTCAGTGTGTTTTCTTGAGGTATCGTCTGTAATCATCATTCTCTCTGATTCTGATCTTCGGGAAGATGAAATACACAAACTTAGTTTCGTCATCATAGATACCAAGACAACCTGTTACGCAGCGATTTTAGTCCATTTTTGAGAAAGTCTTTGGGAAACTTAAATTACAAAATATGTAATAAATTATTATTTTGCAAGAATAATAACATGGTGTATCTAAAAAGTGTATGAATCTTATATTTTAATGTCTGGAGGTTTTGGACTTCATAACTTACGTTTCAGAATTTAACTATATAAGTTTTTATGAATCTTAGAATCTTTTAGAGATCAAAATGGATTAAGAAATGCCAGGAACCTCTTGTGATCTACGATTATCAACTTATAAGATTTAAAGTCATACAGCGAAACAGGCTCTCTGTGGATATATATATATATATATATATATATATATATATATATATATATATATATATATATATATATATATATTCTTATCCACATACAGACTGTTTGGCTGGATCAAAGTTCATCAGTGTAACTAGACGTCCGGTTGCCTCTTGCTCGGATCGAAACCTGGCTAAATTGGCGTCAGTCGGACATTTCACCCCTAAGCCGTTGGCACACGGCAGGGATGAAGGAAAAATTTACGCGTATTTATTTTTTAGATAAACACACTGTGACTGAGAGAACTCCATTCGTTTTACCGAAGAGTCTTGCATTATTAGCAGTAATAGTCACTGTTTACAAACTCACAGTCGCTCTCCAGAGAGCTCAATCGAAATAAATTATTCAAGGGCATATATATTGTCATCCACAGAGAGATCGTTTCGTTGTATCACAGCACGTCAGTGTGGCTAGACGTAGAGAGGAATGAGTAAGTTACTGAAATTTTATATTTCGAATTTTGCGTATGCGCGTTGTTTGTTTCAGATTTTGTCGACTGCACTGGACAGTATAATAGAGTCAGTTGGGCAATGTCTGTGAGAAAAATAGCAACATGATACAATTCCCTCCGACAGAAATTTGGAAACGGCATGTAGTGCTTGGCATTCGAACCGGAAGCTACAATACGTACATTTCAGAATGTTTGGGAGTCGACCTGAGAATAATGCAAAGGATTCAGAAAGAATGGGATGAGTCTTATGGTGATTATGAAAGCACGACACCTCGAAAAAAAAAAATCAATCTGAACGTTCTATGAAATAAATACCCGAATTTGCCGATGAGGGCCTCAAACTCAATATGGAGGCCTACATGAAGTACCCTGGGGAGATAGTTCTACTCTGGATCAAGAGGGTGGCTTTTGGAAGAACATATGTCTAGCAAGGGGAATCTGCCCCATGTCACACAGGCAGGAGAACACAGTGATGGCTGCCAGGCAATTTCTACGACCACACCATCTCCCCAGAAAGCAATCCTCTTGATTATTATGTGTCGAGTGCATTTGAGTGAGAGATCAACAAAACCGTAGCACCAAAGATGAACAGAAAGCAAGGATTATAGCAGAATTCGGCAACTTAAACAATGAGCCTCGTCTAGAAGAGTTGCAGGAGATTCGGAAGTCATCTGGAGGCCGTGGTCGAAGCCAATGGAGAATTCATTGAATTATTTTACTTCTTAGTATTTCAAGATATTTTTCGTGTAATTTTGGTAAATATGACTGTTAAAATGATATGTCGGTGTTATTTTCATGTTTGCTTAATTTAGACAATTTATCCATCTCACCATCCATCTCCCCCTCTCTCTCTTTTTCTCCCTGCATATATATATATATATATATATATATATATATATATATATATATATATATATGAGATTTATTTCATAATTAAAACTGTTATATCTTCAACGAAATGTTTCCAGAAAAAACACATCAGATACTCAGGCATATGTATCTTGTATATATAGAGAAAACTTGCTATATACATAATTTTGATAATTTTAATTTTTAGTATTTCAAGATATCTTTTGTGTAATTTTGGTAAATATGACAGTCAAAATGGTATATCAGTGTTATTTTCATTTTGCCTAATTTAGACACTTTATCCATCTCACCATGCATCTCTCTCTCTCTCACCAATATGTATATATATATATATATATATATATATATATATATATACCACACACACACTCTCTCTCTATATATCTCTCTATATATATATATATATATATATATATATATATACACATAATATATATATATATATATATATATATATATATGAGATTTATTCCATAATTAAAGCTGTTATTTCTTCGACAAATTTTTTCCTGGAAAAAGACATCCGCTACTCAGGTATATATCTTGTATATATAGAGGAAACTTGCTATAGACATAATTTTAAAATCATTCTCTATTTCTAGAAAGGAGTTTCTTGGTAAGTGCATCATTCTAACACGCCCACAAGATATTCCTTAATATAGGTTCTAACTAAATAACCGATCGGCTATTAAAACCGCTTGTCTATAAATTCGGAAGATTTAAGGAACTTAATTGCTACAGTTAAATCTTACTTCCATGTCGTCTTGGTAATAACGAAACACTTGGCAAATAGAATGTTCAGTCGCCTTGTTTACATCTTCCTCCCCCCCATCATTTGGCTCAGTGCACAAGAGTTAAAAGTTACTTCTTCTGATTAAAATCAATTCGGCCGATGATTGACAACATGGGCGCTTCGAGCGATCAGATAGGTGAATTAGTTCCAGTCGAGTGAGCCTCTCCTGTTCAACAGGGTTGGCTTAGTGGTGTGAGAGTGGAATGAGATGGTACGTTTTACGCTATCGACGAAGACCTCCCCCCCCACCAAATTGCAATGTTTGGTCATTTGTTCGAATTTTGGTCGAATGAAGAACACTTTAACACAACATTTTATATATATATATATATATATATATATATATATATGATGAAATGGACTAAGTGACAGTTATTTAAATATATTTCTTGTTTGTACGTTATTTTTATAGATACAAATATTTAAGGAAATGCTCTGTTTATAATAAACAGTATTAACAACATTTACCAGCCTGAATGTCCGAGAAATATAATTTCTATGAAATTTCTCAGACATTTAGACCGTTTAATGTTAATATTTATTATAAACAGACCATTTTACTTAAATATCTGTATCAATAAAATGTATAAACAATAATATATATATATATATATATATATATATATATATATATATATATATATATATATGTAGTAATAACAAAAGAGGGTCCACGTATGCTTCTTATAATACATAGATTGAATATTAATGAAATTCAAGAAGAAACAAAAAACAATGTGGCACCATGCATCCAGGCAGAGAAAGAAAGGCAGCAAAGGAAACGAAAGAAAAGAAGAAAGCAAGGGAAAAGAAATGCGAGACGGATCATAGGTGATAAAACAGCCACACACATGGCCTAAGAGACAATGAAAATATTGATAAGTAACAAGTGAAAAAGTGTGTCATTGGAATGACAGGGAATTTGAGTCGGTAGGGAAGTGTTATCTAAGGATATGAAAACAAACTATTGGTACGGGAAGGCATCTTATTATCAAAACACAGGCCACCGGCCAAGGGAAAAATTCAAGCGAAAATGTTATTTCGATAAGTGACGACAAGAAACAGGCGACTAAAAAAGACTTTGGACAGATATGAAAATTAAAGGCCACCTGCGAGCAATCATTGACTGATTTTCCTACTTGGCCTGCGCGAATGGAATTGTGTTATCAAGAAATGTTCGCCAAAGAAAGTCCACTTGAAAACGTTAGATTTTGATAATTGACAAAACACAGGTGTAGCTACGGAGCCTTAGCTAGATAGGGAAAATTAAAATCCCACACAAGCAGTCTCGCTAACTAAACTCTTTTCGACAAAACAAACTTTTGCCCTGCGATAATAAAATTTTGTTATCAGACCCATGAACTGAAGGAAAATGAATGGAATAAGAAATGTTTTTATTTCTTCCTTGGAGACGTCAGACCGACTGAAAACTTGGAGAAAATTCTTTTCTGAGGCCATGTCGGAAAACCAAACATCTGATGAATTAGCGATAAACTTCTTGACAAACGCCACGTGTTGAACAAAGAGTTGTCTTATTATCCGTTCATGATAACGGCGATTTGAAAGGAAGAAAAAAAGGAAAGAGAAGATTAATTTTTTAGTTAAGCAAGATATTTTTTTTTTCCGAAACAAAGCCGCGGGTTGTTTACGCCCGACTAAGACGTCATTGGTCAAGTGGTGATCACATGACGCACGAAGGATGAGGAAAGATACCCGACCAAGACCTCATTGGCCGAGAGTGATCACGTGACGCACGAAGAAAGCTGTCGACGCCCCCATCCAGAGTATAAGTATGAGAAGCCGCTACGAAGAAGTGGGGAGGGCAGTTCACGCCCCTCAGAAGCATGGTGAGAAAGTGGGAGTGAAAAAAAAGTTACCAAAAATGGAAAGGAGTGGAAAATCCCTAACCAGAAATAAAAGAGGTGGATATGTATTTAGAATTATCGAGGAACTCCCCGACGCCAACAGACCCAACCCGGTTTTTGTCGGCGTCAATAAAAGCCAGGCCCCAACAGGCAGAAATCAGTTCGAGCCCTGACGGCAGAGATGAGTGTCCAGTAGTTCAGGCCCTGACGGCAGAGATGAGTGTCCAGAGAGTTCGAGCTCCAGTTTCCAGAGTTGAAGCCATTTCAAGATAGCTGACCAAGATTCACGCAAAATTTTGGACTCCTCTTCAACCAAGAACAATTATTTTGAAGAGCGACTTAGGACCAGACCACCGAAATAAGTTTTTCGACTTTCGTCCAGAGACACACTGAAACACAAATTTCTTAGAGAGCAAACAACTTGAAGCGTTAAAACTTGCCTAGCGAAAACGACGTGTCACAATCCACAGAACGGGTCGGGAGATAGATGCAGTCCTATGTATCGAACAACTAGACATAAAGTTTGTTACCTTTTTCTTTGATACTTTGAACTTTTTGAGTTTTCATTTTATTTTCTTTTATGCATATTTGTGTGTTATCACCCCCGTTGAACTCAATTTGCATTACGGCCCCAATCCCTGTTTGATCTCGTCTGTCTTAGATCAATTCACAATGTGGGTAGGCAGACTGGAGATCAGTGCAGTTACCTTGGTAACCAGGCGTTGGAAGCGAGTTGGGAACGGCGAGGCTGATATCAAATCTAACCAGATTCCTACCCGAATCACCAAAAGGTTAGAACGTCACATTTGGGTGCCGCGACCGATACCAAGCCAGTTGGTCGTCACAGGACGAGACAACACGACTGATGCGACAGGCGGACGTCACGTTTGGAGCAGCGACACCCGGACGGGCAGCGAGGAGCGAACAGCTGGCGCCGCAAGGAAGACGTCAATTGGTGCTGTTTAGGGACGTCACAACTGGTGTCGTGACCGGGATAGGACCCTGGAACGGCCACGTCAGAACTGGCGCCGTGGTAGATCAGGATAGAACGTCACAGTTGGCGCTGCGACCGGGGGACGGCGTCACAACAATAAAAAAGAAAATAATAATAGAGAGATAATAAACAAGATCTCTTTTATTGATCATTTCACAACAAGGCAATAATGCCACTAAGACACCAGAGTTTCTGGGAGTGAATTTCTTGTGCCTTGTGTTTAGCCATGACACAACCAAGATGTCTAATTAATTTTACAGAAGCCTTCCCTGGGACATATTTTGTTTGTCCAACGCACATAGAGTCGATGTGGAGCTTATAATTCAACTGTGAAAACAGCAAAAGACAGTAAACGCCCGATATTTCCTAGGTTACAACATGGATAAAAAGAAACATTCAATTTTATTTTTCAACTTTTCTAGAAATATTGAAAATTATTAGACAAATAAATGGAAATGTTCATAACTTATCTCCTCCCAACAAGTTGAGCAAATTAATCCACTCATCAAGAGGTCAGATAATCAATTGAATTCATTAACCGCTTTTATATATATTATTTTAATCGTTTAATCCCAAGCAAGGCAGTAAATCCATTGAGACGCAATGGCAACTGAATATGAAAAAATTAAAAAAAAAGAGAGAGAAATACTATTCAGGAGGGCGAACAATTGAAGATTAATAAAAAAAAAGAAAAGGCAATATATAATTATCGATATCGCGTTTAAATTTGTGAAGATCAAACTTGACTGGAAAGCAAGAAGCCGAAAGAGTGATCTACAAGCGAGAAGTGCGAGAAAAGAAAATGTTGTCGTGGAATTTAAATACGATTATATCTAGCAAATTCATCTTTAAATTGATGAGACGTTGTTGTCAATCTAGTCAGTTATCAATTATGTGTCATACGTGATACACGTTTAGGCGATCATGTATCTTTAGATACATGACTGACGAGGCATATTTTTTTCTCGGAGTAGGTTGCCATTTCTTTCTGTGGTAGACCAGTTACCCTACAAGGCGATAGAAGCCGGATTATCTTGCTATTTACCCATAGCTGGAGGAGAAGAAGATGATTCATACCTTTCCCAAGGGTATTAGCGCGCAAGTAAATTTCAGTCAGTTATGTACCATACTTGATACACGATTTGGTAATCATATATCTTTCGATACATGACTGACGATGCAGATTTTTCCCACAGTAGGTCGCTATTTCTTTCTGCGACAGACCAGTTGTCATCCAAGGCTATAGAACCCGGTCTGTCCTGCTATTTATCCTTAGCTGGTGGGAAAAGAGGAGGATTCATACTTTTCCCAAGGGTTTTAGCACGTAAGTGAATTTCAGACAGTTATGTGCCATGCGTGATACACGCTGAGGCGATCACTTATCTTCCGATACCTGATTGACGAGACAGATTTTTTCCCGCAGTAGTTTGCCATTTCTATCTACGGTAGACCAGTTACCATCCAACAATATAGAACCCGGTCTGTCGTGTTACTTAACCATAGCTGGGGACACCTCGGCGCGGTGTAATGGTTAGCATGTTTGGCTTGCTAGATCAGTTACTACTGAAAAGTGAGTTCGATCCTCACTGGATGCCCCATACTTTCGGCTTTGTGCTACATCTAAGCTACGCTTGGAAAATCTCTACTTAACCATAGCTGGTGCGGGGAAGAAGAGGATTCATACCTTTCCCACGTAAATGAATATAACAGATTCGACTGGAATTCGAACTTGTCTCTTTGATTCCTCATATCCGAGCCTCTATTCATTATTCCACCGTAATTAGTGTGAGAAAATAAGCATTTTCAATTCATTTCTGGAAAGACGCCACCTTCTTTCTGCATTTTATTTATTTTGACACCAACAGCGAGTATTCAGCTGACATTCGATTAAAATCAAGAACTCCTAAGTAGAAACCGTTTTTTGATCGTATCTACATTTATGATATTTGTAAAATTAAACTCCTTTGGGATTTCAGTGGACTTTTTCTCGGGTGTTTCCTCAAGCTGAGCCACTATCCATTACTTCACCGTACCTTAATTTCGTAAAGTGTAGGTAACATAACGGAGAGGTCATCTCACTTATGTTTTTTTTTCTTCTTCTAAATATGAGGGCAACTAACCGAACTATTCTTGGAAGGCTGAACTCTTCTTTAATGACGATAACCACCCGACATTCCAGAAGCTTCCAATAGTAACATTACAATTGTTCCATTATCGGAATCATTGGTTTGTTACGCTATAAAATATTGAACGATGATATAGATGCTTTTTCGCGAGACGTATTTATTTAAATATTTTATGATGGAAAGAAATTGTATGAAAAGTATGTAATTACATGAAACAAAATACGTCAATATATATATATATATATATATATATATATATAAATATAAAAGTGAACATAGAAGTCAACACTTAGAGGCGACAGTCTGTTTCATGCTATATGCAATCGTAGACTGTCGCCTCTAAGTGTTGACTTCTATGTTCACTTTTATATTTACACACGCTCTTTTCTCTGATATTGAGCACTTTATCCCATAAATATAGCACACCTTAAGACTATATTTCTTTTATATATATATATATATATATATATAGGTTGGTGCAAAAAAATAATGTCATTTTTGACGTTCAACTTCAAAAAGAAAACGACATTAAAAATATATATATATATATATATATATATATATATATATATATATATATATATATATATATATATATATATATAAAATAAAAAAAAAAGAACAGTAAGATATATAATCCGGTGTCCTTTATAGATATTTTTATTTTTTACAAAATAGTGCTCAATGTAAATTTACAGAGCATTAATATTATAAATTAATTGATTTAATATATGGTTATTTTCCGCTACACAGTTCTAACCATGTTTCAAAAATAGAAGCTAAAAGCCCCGCATTTAATTTTGCAATTAAATTAACAGCATTAGTTCCATTTCATCATCAAGCGAATTTTGGAGTCTTGAGGATGAAATGGAACTAATGCTTTTAATTTAATTGCAAAAATTAAATGCGGACTTTTAGCTTCTTCTTTTGAAACATGGTTAGAAACTGTGTAGCGGAAAAAACATATTTTAAATCATTTAATTAATAATATATATATATATATATATATATATATATATATATATATATATATATATTAGGCCATCGACTTTCCCAGAACTTTTCTTCAAATCTTTAATAAAACCAACTAAACATTAATAGAAAAGTAAAAAACTTATCTCCCGATTTCCCTTTAGAAAATTTAATCCACTCTTCAGTTTATATAAAATTGAAATTATTTAACCGCTTTTATATACTATTTAATAAAATTGAGGCGACCTATCCGAAATTATTCTTCGAATTACAATAACCACCTGGCATTTCAAAAACGTTTATTAGTTACCGTATAGTTGTTTCACTATAAAAACCTTGCACCTTACAAATAACGAACTTTTAGTAAAACGCTTTCTTTTCCGTTATATTCGTCTTCACATTGTGGGAATTAAAAAAAAAAAAAACAGATAAAAAGAAAAAAAAATGTTAGGATCATTTTTGTATCGTTAGCTTTTCTTGGAACTTTAAGAAGTTCTTTAGAGTTCTTTAAGAAAAACAACCGTAGGTCAAAATCAATATTACCTCTAAGGAGAAGAGACATTGGAAGACGTTAGAAATCCGCTTCTTAAAGACGATAGACAAGAGAAGGATCATACTTAAAAAAACAGATATTTAAGAAGACGTTAACCTTGAATGTTGAGCATAAATAATTTAAATCCTTCCCTTATTATCGATTATTACATCGATATAAAATCGATCAAATTAATCTAATTACAAAAAAGCGTTAAAAATGTTAAAAACACAGCAAAATGAAATTTTCAAATGTAACCTTGATTTATTTCGTCATTTAAGTGAAAACAAAAAACTTAGCAATTAAACCAAATAAAAACAAAACATAAATCAGAAAAATTAGCTAAAATAAATCCTTATTGAGTCGAATGTAAGGAAAAATGTTTGAGAGTAGTCAATACATTAACTGACTTCAGTTTGTTAACTGACTTCAAATCCGAAAACGAATATTTAAGAAATATAATATTTAAATAAGGAAAAAAATGGTGACTATTTACTGTGTTTTATGGAGAGAAAAACTGATAAATACCCACTAGAAAAATATAACTTTCGAATAAAATACTGACGAAATGAGAAATGTAATTGAAGTCAGTTCTAATCTCGATTTCTCAGTAGTTGAAGAAATCGGTTAAAAATTGTTATTTAGCGAAATAAGATACCCATTTTGACTACTCTACCAACTGTAATAAAACAGTTACATAAATCATACTGGGAGTAATATGTTAAGTTTAGGCGTACCGTTAGCTTTTTAACGCCAATGCTTACTAACGTCGGCTATAACTATACTTCCGACAGTCATTTCTACCAAGCTGGGCTTGAAAACGACATTGTCGTCTTCATCCAAGTGATTATAATAAAAATAATTATTAAATATGTTTAATTTAGTATGGTTTGTTTGTTTAACGGCATATCAACTTCTTATGGGTCATAATACCGAAATTAAATTTTTTATTGTGAGCTTTGATAATTTTTTTCCAATAATATATTGCGGGTAATTTGTTATATTTTTATGACCATGAAAATGTATAACTGGTAATTCTTTCTAATGTATTTTTATATTTTCATCATTTGACCCCGTTATATTCCGTGCTAATAGGAATGTCACTGGGACAAGACGGTGGATAAATAGGTAAAGGGATATTTTGATAACCAGTAGTGAGTGTTGCTATTGAATGGTCGAATAGTTCTCGAGTAAGTCGAAATCGTACTCAACAGATCCCCGGTATTTACCTGCCTCCTCACAAGGAAGGATGTGGCACAAGTTTAATGTAAGTTCGGGCATAAAATCCCCGTAGTTCTCGCATAAACTGGATCGGGTCTGTCTATATCCCCGAACGAGACTCTGCCTTTCGACAGAGCCTCGTCCGGGTTTCTCTCTGCCCGAACAGATTCCAGCTAGTATATCTGCCAACCGCCCCACGCGGTCGGATGTGGGACAAGGCCGAATTTAACGTGGGGTATCCGAGCCCGAAGACTCGGACAAAAATTACTCGTAGAACCCTTAAAAAACGGGGTCGGATCGGTCTACCACCCCAGACGAGACTCTGCCCTTTGGCATAGGCTCGTATGGATTCCTGTCTGCCCGAACGCAGAGAGTTCAACAGTATAGCTGAAAAGATTTCAGCTAGTCAATATTTACTAGCCCCCCTCCCGATGGTAGATGTGGCAAAAGGCCGAGTATAACGCGGGTCTTCCGAGTCCGTAGGGTCGACCAAAAATCCCCGTAGAACCCGCATAAACTGGATCGGGTCACTCTACCTCCCCGAACGAGATTCTGCTCTTCGGCAGAGCCTCGTCCGGGTTCCTCTATGCTCGAAGGCAGAGAGTTCGACTGTATAGCTGAAAAAGATATCAGCTAGGCTCGCGTAGTCCGTTGCCTTACGTATAATTATAGGTAGATGCTACCTATAGTGTAGTCCTTAATGGAGTGCCGTTACATCAGACCCCAATTTGGGTGTAGACTATTTACCCATTGTTGGGAGTTTACCAGATTCGACAACCACAGGTCAGGGTGGACCTAGTAACAACAGAAACTTAGAGATTGTTCGAACACTTCTTAAAACCACACAATCAGAAGTCTTGCTGCCGGATGGAGTTTAACGTCATACCCAGGACGATATTGAATTTGCCATGATACTATTATTGTGTAGATGTCTTGTGTAGCAACGAAGAGACAGCCTGTCAAGTCACAACAATGGCCTCAAACAGTACTTTTCAAAGTGTGCTAGCTGTACCGAATAAGAATTTTGTAACGTTCACAAAGTATATTTTACAGCAAATTAGTCAATATAGTCTTTACACTTCAGTGGAATGGAGATATATGAACCAATCACTACTCGGAAGACTAACATTTTTCACAGGAATTTCCTACAATCCAAACCATCAGTTCAGAGTCATTGTTGAACTTTTCTATTTGCTTTGCTGTTATATTGCAGTCAGCAGCTGGTTGGTTGTTTTGTTTTATGGCATATCAACCTCAGCGGGTCATTTAATGCCAACAAAATTTTTGAAATAGATTCATAGCGATACTTTTGTAGAAAAGGTGTGTATATATACATATATAATTGAGCCATTTTTCAATTACTCATATTTTTGAGTAAGATCCAAGTTCTTTAAGAAATTTACAATCTTGGATGATTTTATTTTCATAAAAAATTGTTCTTTTTTTAAATTACTCACTTAGTAATATTTTGTTCACACTAGATCAAAATCTACAAACTCTAACAGTATATGTTTCACTGTAAATTTCTCTTGGCATGTAGTGCATATTTGGGATTCTGTGATTTCTAGTAAATAATGGCGGGTGATGTAGGTGTGACTTATGTGAAGGCGGGTCAGCCCGACCTGTTCTCTTCTATTTTTGTATTCTGAATTCCATTTTCCAATAGTGGGTTTAATGTTTTGGAGTTTGTATTCCAGTGATGTTGGTATTTTTTAATGATAATTTTCTTTACAACCGTCTTATAATCAGAGTATGGAACCTTTGTGTTTGTTATTGCATCCTAGGTATGGCTACATACATTATTTGTCATCCATTTTCTATTGTTAGGGACAATTATTTCTTGTTTTTGGTGTTCAGTAACTGCATTTTTGCTAAAATCATAGTCCCAGGCTATTTATGACTTTTCTTTTCTATCCTTGATCCACAATTCAAAAGACCGTGCCTTATCTTGGACACGCTGTAAGCATATTTTCTTAACAAGAGCATGTGTAAGTTAAAGCAAATATGGTCGTATTTTAATTTTTACTATCTGTGACAGAATTTTTCAACCACTGGATACGTGTGACATTATCTTCTTTCACTACGGAAAGCGCACACATTGGGCGATGTGTAATATGTTACACGTTGTGGATTCTGTCTTTCGAATCTAATTTTTTTTAAGGTCAACGTCCATCGAGCATTTATGAGAAGGCTCATGGTCTTTCATTCCTTCCGTTATTCTTTCTGCTACACTTTCAGACCACTAGTTTTTTTCTCCCGTGCCTCTCTCGTTCTAAATTCTTTTTCTCCTTTCATTTAACCAACATGAATACCCGTTTGAGCTACTCCATCTTGCAACAGTTCTTCTTCAAGGTTCACTTAGTAGTGTGTCAGAGGCCTTCGTTTATTTCGGCACATTCAACCAAAATTATCAGCCTTTGTCCACCATTAGATTCCTTCATCCAAAATTTGATGATGTTAGACATTGGGTGCAGTGCATCATGCATTGTGAGCATTTAATGCGTCTTTTGATCAAGTTCGGCAATATCGAGTACAGTCATGCACTGTACCTAACGACACCCAGCCACGCATGCGTAGATTTCTCCAATCAGGTTTCGAGTATGGAGTTTTGATTTGAGTACCTATTTGAACATCTCTAAATAGGTATTCCCAAATACTTCATATCTCTATGTATTATGGCATCAATTTCAAGAAATCTAAAGGATTTCTATCTACTTTCATTTGTCTATTGTTAATGTTACTATTATTATTGTTGGTGTGATTTACATTAAAAGGTCTCGTAAAAATCTATTCCATATATACGATATAATCTTTCTTCAAAAATTCTTCTGCTAAAATTTTTCTTCTTCGTTTCCTTCCTAACAGATCATTCTTCTGATTTTTCTTTTTTTTTATATGTACTTTTTTTTATATTCTTCTTCAGTTTCTTACTAAATTTCTTCTTCATCTTGTTCATTCTAAAATCCTTCATCGCTTGGTTCCTTTGGAAATTCTTCTTTGTTTTTCTAATTCCTTCCAATTTTCTTCTTATTCTTATTGTTCCTTCTAAACTTCTTCTACTTCTTTTTCAGTCTAAAATTAATCTTCTTGTTTCTTCTAAAATTCCTCTTGTTCCTTCTAAAAGTCTTCTTCTGGTTCCGTCTAAAATTCATTCTTCTTCTTGCTCCTTTACAATTTTTTACTTATTCTAAACTTCTTGTCGTGGTTCGTTCTAAAATACTTTTTGTTGCCACTTATAAAATTCTTCGTCTGGCTCCTTCTGAATTTTTTCTTATTCTTATTGTCCCTTCTAACATTATTCTACGTCTGTTTCTATCGAAAATTATTCTGTTTGTTCCTTCTAAAACTCATCTGCTGGTTCCTCCTAAATTTCTTCTTCTGGTTCATTCTAAAAATCATTCTTCTTGTTCCTTCTAAATTTCTTCTCCTTCCGGCTCCTTGTAAAATTCTTCTTCTTCTGGTTCATTCTAAAAATCATTCTTCTTCTTGTTCTTTCTAAAGTTCTTCTTCTGATTCCTCCTAGAATTCTTCTTCTGGTTCCTTCTATTTTTTTCTTCTTTATATGAATAATAATTATATTGAAATTAAATACGCCGTTGAAGTTCAACATTCACAGAGCCCAATTGGTGTTAACACTGCGGATGTGCATCAGTTTGGAAAAGGTCACTGCAATTAAACCTACGGCCACGATGACACATGACTTCATGCTAACACAACGATGGACATTAGTCCAATTTTACTTAAAAAGATGGGGTCGACTCCTACTAGGAATATGATACTCTTTCCAACGGCACCAGGCACCAATTTTTAAAGAATCACCTACCTGAAAATGACCATAGTGTGTTTCGAAAATGTGTCTTTTCTAACTCATCGGCTATATATATATATATATATATTATTCCAGGATAATTTCCCAACTTATGATATTTCGATTTCATTTTCAAGTCTTTTCACACTGTCAATTTACTGGCATAGCTGAAACTACTTTTCACGTGCTATAAGTATTATGAATTGAGTTGGATCTTTTCTAATGGATCACTTTATTTCTAAGTTGGAAGGATGATATCTCTTCCCGTTGTGATCTCCTGATCCAGGTTTCCTCTCTACTGTTGCTTCATTTTTAAACATATTCATCATTCTCTTGATTGTTCTAGAATGCACATTAACAACGTAAGCCAGAATATGAATGTTGGTAAAATTATTGAAGGCCTGAATGATCGTTTCGCTCTCACCATTGCTCAGCTGGGACGGCATAGTAAGGCAGACACAGAACGATTTTAACCTGTTATCTTTTTAGTTGAATAACTCATAACTTCTTGTATATATATATATATATATATATATATATATATATATATATATATATATATATATATTAGCAATTCATCGAGTCTGAAACCTCAACAGAATACAGAAAGTTCTGTTCTAGTTCCACGTGCCATGTTTGATGGATGTCAGTTTCAGTTATCTCACGTTAATTTTCCTCTGAAAGTTCTCCACTGCCTTAACCGGGTATTGAACTCACACACGGTGGGTCCTGTCACTTGATCTAACCAACGCTCAAGGACACATGGCACAGTGGATAAAGGCGTTAGTTGTATCCAGTGACAGGACCCAAAGAGTGGAACTAGAAGAATCTACCCCAGCGAAATAAAGGGTTCAGTTCGATACTCCAAGCACCTGAAACGTTGTGATAAATATGACGACAAAGATGAGGACAATAGTCCGAAAAATGCAAATAGTGTACATAATACCTCATCTCAGAAATATACACAGATACTGAAAGGCCGAAAAGTTGTAATAAATATGGCGACAAAGATGAGGACAATAGTTCGAATAATATAAGTAGTGTACATAATACCTAATCTCAGAAATATAGACAGATACTGAAAGGCCGAAACGTTGTAATAAATATGGCGACAAAGATGAGGACAATAGTCCGAATAATGTAAATAGTGTACATAATACCTAATCTCAGAAATATAGACAGATACTCAAAGGCCGAAACGTTGTAATAAATACGGCGACAAAGATGAGGACAATAGTCCGAATAATGTAAATAGTGTACATAATACCTAATCTCAGAAATATAGACAGATACTGAAAGGCCGAAACGTTGTAATAAATATGGCGACAAAAATGAGGACCATAGTACGAATAATGTAAATAGTGTACATAATACCTCATCTCAGAAATATAGACAGATTCTGAGGTATAAAAATATATATTCATATGTCAAGGGTATCACGCTCGAACCTCGCTGTCGGTACTTATTTTCTTTCCGTATGACATATGTCAATAAACAATTATTTCTTAACACGGTTATTTATTGCTATTTAAACAGTGAGTAAATTTTTAGTGAAACTGTTTTTTTTTTTGACGAGTAAAAAAAGAGAAATTTACATTTAACAATAAAAAGATTAGAGAAACAAAGGAAAGAAAAATATAATTGTTTTACTGGTTAAAAAATGTCGGTGGGTTCGTCTCAGAGATATACCATGTGGATTGGTTGAAATTTAGCTTATCGGCTACGCGGCGAAAGAAGTTTCTCTGCAGAAGGACATTTTGTACGTTCAGAAAAGAGAAAGAGAAATCTTGTCTTCTTTCTTGTATAGACTTCATCAACGCCACCTAGCGGCGTCTGGCAGACAAGATGTGTTAATCCAACAATATCTTTCATGATTGGTTTTTAAATGTATGCGTCAGATTCTTCTGTAGATGCAGCAAAATTAATTATAAAATAAATATGCTTTATAATTAAAAACGTAATTAAAATATATATGTATTTAATAAAGATATTATTTCTCTAACATTGAATGTTTGTTTTAGCAATTTCATTTTAATTAATTTGGAAGACGTAGCGTGTAAAACGAGCCAATATAAACAGTCATTTAAATTTACACAGTAATAACACTGACAAATATGTAGGATTAATGATTGTAAAGAAAAAAATAAAAATGGATGATTTAAAAATGGCTGTATTTACATTCCGGGTGAGAAAATGAAGCTAACAGATAAAAATTCCGAGTCCATACGATGAATGTGCGTTTTTCTAATATTTGATTGAGCGTTTTTGGATTTGCCATGGTCAAAATGTTAGCGGTATGCTTTGTATATATCAATTTGCTTGATTAAAGTTAGCGACACAAGTTTGATTCCCATACGGAAGAACATTTCTCTTTTATGTTTCTGGGGAGTTAGACTGATCGATATTAATTTCACTTGATAAGAATATTTAAATAAATAAAAAGCCAAATTCTGTCTGTCCATCTGTGTGTCTGAGATCTCTCTAACTCGGGCCACATTTGCTCTGCTTGTATATATATTGCCTTTTTGGAATCAGGATAATCTCGGGAATGAAAATCTGCCTTTCATCTATTAAAAGTAGAAATTTTTAAATAACTGAAAAAAAATAGTGATTTTAAAAGTATTTATATTGAGTTTAAAATAGCACAGATATTTTGTGAATTAAAAAAAATGTTTTAAATTCGGTATAAAATATTTTCAAAACTTGAGGGATACAATTTTGTTTCTTCAACCTATAAAAGAACCAATGTTAAAGAAAGAGGTTTCGCGATATGAGGTCTTGAAATTCCGCAGAGTTTGTGGTTTAAAGAAGTCGATTGGAACTAAATTGGAACTTATACCAAAACCGGAATTTGGTCTTTTGGCCGGAAGTGAACTTATAACCCGTATCAGATTTAAAATGAGGTTTAGAGGTTCCATGGTGTGAATTGAGGAATTCAAAGCTAGACCAGGGTCCCTATAATGTTCGGCCCTAGGCCCAAGTATCCATCCGCAGGAGCTAGCTTAAATGTCCGCAAGGAATGTGGCATCGTAATAATGTCGTTCTTTGACGTATTTTTTAACGTCAAAAAACGACATTATTACGTCATTATTTTTGCACCAACATAATACTTAAAACTAAATCACGGTTATCATGTCAAACACGTGCAGCTACTAAATATAATATCCAGCTATTGTTAAACAGAATACTTCTTAGTTAACTCACTACTACACACGTTAATCTTTTAAGACAGACTAGCCACAAACGTACACGAATGACAAATGTAACCTAGTCCAAAACGCAACACGTAAACTTTCTTTAAACTTTATAACGCAAAAACGAAGGATTTCTGGAGTAGATTTATATGAACTTTTATCTTTGTTTACATAGCGGCCCTAAAATTTATATGAATAGTTGGAATCCAATATATATCAAATATGGATCGGAATCCGACAGAATATAAGATTAAAAAACAAATAGCAAAATTTGTTTGACTTTTATTGTGAACGAGCGTACAAGCTGGTCTTCGTAAAATGTAAAAGCTCTCATGCAGAGGGCTATTTTTTGGCCGAGCCAAATAGCTCGGAATGCCCACGTTAAAAAGGCCTTGTGCCACATGACACCCTCGTGGGTGGGGTGACTCAATATCGTAACGAGTCACTCTCCCGGAGGTTAGCATCAGCCATGCGGTCTCTCAGATGATTAATAGAGAGAAGTTTTATTTTAGAAGCGTTAAAATTAACAAGCTATTCTTTTTACCTTAGTAGATAACTGACTGGAGTTCGCTTTATTGATCAGTCCCCAATTTGATCTTATGGAACTTTTTCATTTTTCTTTTTTTAACCATTTTTACTCCAAGCAAGGCGGGAATGCCACTAGTACGCAAGAGATTACATTGACTGTAAGTGAGAGAAAAGTTTGAGGATAGAGGGATTAAGGAAAGGATAAAAGATGAACAGGATTCAGGAAGATAGAAGATGGCGATTGACGTTGCATTTAACTTTTCTAGAGATTGTAGTTTTCAGGGAAGCATTTAAAAGGAAAGAAGTTCCACAGGTGGGAAGTGCGAGAAAAGAAAACGTTAGAGTAGAAGTGGCAGTTACATTTAACTATTTCAACACTGAAAGGGTGGGAACTAGATGTAAATCTATTTCTTTTTATGTGCCATGTCCTTTCAGGGCGTAGGCGATCATGTCTCTCCACCTCCCTCTATCCATTGTGGAACTCAACAATTTCTTTTCCTCACCCAGATCACGTTTTGTCATACACTTGCTTAAGCTCATGAGTCGTTTTCCTTTTTCTCTCTTTCCCTCTATTCGACCTGTGAGTATCAAATTCTCCAGGCCCTTCCCCTTCATTATGCGTCCCAGAAACTTCAGCTTCTCTTCCTGATGTTAAGTATAAACTTCGTCCTTGTTTGCATCCCTTCTAAGACCCCTAAGAAACGCTCGGTCCTTGATATCCTCAGTATTCTTCTGTAGAACCACATCTCCGTCGCCTCAAGTCTCTTCTTCATCTTTGAGGAGACCGTCCGAAATTCGCTGTCGTAAAGAAGGACATATGTCCTGTAACAGCTCAGTATTCATTTCTTTGCTACCAACGAAATCCTTCTGTCTCAAAGTACTCTGCCCAGCATTTGTAATGCGTCCTTGGCTATGAGAATACGTCTACGGATCTCAGTGTCGCACTTAACGTCCTCTGTCAGGACGCTTCCTAGATATTTAAACTTACGCGTCTCCTTGATTATAGTGTTCCCGACCTGCAAATCGCATTCGGGTTCATCATTATATTATCAATCTATAGCACGCTTAAATTCATGCAGTCGGGGCACTAGAGAAAATCAGAACATCTGCCATGAAAATATTTATAGAAAAGACAAAGGGAGAAGGTGACTGAAGCCGAGATGCCAAGACAGGATTGATTACATTGCAGAGCCTTCTTTGGATTTGTCAAGAACCTCCTGATGGACAGAAGTGGCACCAGACCAGATATGTCAACAATATTCAATGCACGATCGAATGGGAGATTTGTAAATGTGAAAGATAGAATCTGACGAGAAAAAAAAAAAACAAACTTTTGGCACGGCACAGTGACCTAACCAGACTTACTGTTATCAGCATAGGTAGAAATTTAACTAATGCTACCAGGAAGAAAAACAAATATCTACTCAGAGTTCTGTCTACCCAGCTTTGAATCATATATTAATAAGGGCAAACTGTATGCCTATGATGACAATGTTGCACTTCGCTCTTTTAAGATATCTCGCAAGACATTGTCTGGGCTTTAATGTCTCTAAAATCAGGAAATAATTAAAGATATATATATTCATGTAATCATTGACAGCAATGTGCGCGCTTGAGTGGTTGGCGTGTTTTTTCGCTGATATCGCGTTACATATTGAACTTGCTGGTGAAGGAGATCCTCAGAGGGGAAAAAAGCGATATTTTTCATTAATATTTTAAAAATAATTTATTGCTTTCATACCGGCAACAGTCTCAAGTGGTTAAATTCGTATTTTGCTTTCCAGCGAAAACGCGCACGAAGCTTGTCTGAAAAATATCCAACAATGTTTTAATGAACATATGGCTTACCTAGGGCAATGCAGTTCATGGCGGTTCGCTGTGCAATTTTTCGTATCTCAAACACATCTCACTACTTATGAAAAGAATATTTAGCGTTATTTCAAAATCTTTTAGTGGCGATACATTTATTTGTTGTTGTTTCACCGAAAGGAAGGCAATAAAGCCACTAAGACGCAACGGGTTACCAAATGCATCTGAGAAAAAAAGAAAAACATTATTAAGAAGATTGAGCAGGAATGCAATAAAAGGTAGATGATAACATGCATTTATATTTTTGAAGATGAAATCAAACGAGAAAAAAAAGGCGCCAGAGTTCCACAAGCAAGAAGAGTGAGAAAATAAATTTCTAGAATAGACCTTACGGTTACAACAAATAATTTCTCCTGTAAAATGATGCAAACTAGCTGCCAATATAGAACTGGGCTTAGATTCGGAAAAACAACGTAGCAAAGAGGAAATTCAGCTTGAATATATTTATAAAAAAAAAAAAAATGTTACACTAAAGCCACGTTACAGCGGTAATAATGTGACTGAATCCGAGATGCCACGTCAGGACAAATAACATTGCAGATTCTCCGTTGAATTTTATCAATAATCTCTAAATGCATAGGGAAACACCAAACCAGATGTGACAGCAATATCTATCGCAGGGCCGAATAATGTATGATAGATCCTAGCATGGGAAAAATTATTACACGTCACAGGACGTTAACGTTTGACCTCACAATTGATACAATATAATCATTATACTTCATATCAAATGAAAAGCTTACCCCGAGAAGACGCAACACGTCGCTCATGTAGAGGTTACCATCAGCCATAACGTTAGAAAGCAAAAAAGTTTTCTAAGATGCTTCAAATTGAGAGGGGCATTAAATTTTACATTTATTGCATTTATTTATATATATATATATATATATATATATATATATATATATATATATATATATATATATATGGAAGCAGCTGCAAATATGACTTTATTATTTAGGGGAGGAATAATTTTCCTCTTCTTCCTCTCTCAGAAAGATGCAATATCGCAAGCCTGTCTTTATTTCCAAGGCAAATAATTAAATAAGCGCGATTCTTTAGTTCCACCAGTTCAGGGTATAAATAACTTGAACACAGTATGCTAGGTGCACAGAGTCGAACCAAGTCATTTCCATCATATTAAAATTGTATGAAGAAAGTTCCGCCTTTGTCAGCATTTTTCCCAAGAAATGATAGCTTGACTCCCAAGTTGATACTTTCCTTAAAGACATCGTAGTAGGGGTCAGTCATTATCTCTCATTCTTATCTTCATAATGTTCACTTCCTGACAATATCTTTTTTTATTCATATCACACGTTTCATTGTAACCATTATGAGCGGTTCTCAAAGTGAATAAACAAGGCGTTCAACTATCAGATTGTTGTGATCACTTAATGTCCAAACCGACACAAAGTCGTTTAACGACTGAGTGAGTAACAGCAAAAGAGAGGTTTTATTCATTTATGCAGATTACCGTTGTCTCTGACTTATTGCCAGTTTACATTCAAACCGAGGTCTCGCTTCTCGAAATAGCCGCACACGGTTAAAACAGACCACGTAGTCTTTCTTTTTATGTGCAGAGTCCTCTCAGGACGTAGACGATCATGGCCCTACACTTCCCTATATACCTTGTGGCTCTCAACAGATTTTATGTTTCTGCTAACTCCCTTAGACCACGCTTCGGCATCCACTTGCCCATGCCCCCCCACCACGTATCTCATTCGTTACTTTCCCCTGTCTGTCTTTCGTCCCGTGAGTATCAGATTCTCCAGGCCCTACTTTTGATCACGTGTCCTCGAAATTTCATCTGCCTTTTCCTTATGTTAAACATAAGCTTCCCCCTTGTTTACAACCTTTCCAAGACCCCGTCGTTCCTCACATGCTCGGTTCATGATATCCTCAGCATCCGTCTATAGAACCACATCTCTGCCGGCTCTAGTCTCTTAAAGATAAAGAAAATATTTTAAAAAAAAATATTATAAAAATATTATAAATAATCCATCCATATTATAAAAAATATATTATAAATAATCCATCCATATTATAAAAATAGCCATCGAAATACTCCGTTTATGGGTTTAACGACTGCAATAACAGACATGTGTGAATCTTTATCATCATTCTCATACGCCCGTCGACTTCTTCAATTATCGGCCATTAAAGAAGAAACAGGCAACCTCCTGTTGACTGCTGTGTTGTTGATAAGCTGTTGGTGGTGGCTGTCGGGAGTTCAGGCATTTTCATTGTGCGTACAGTCTTCGATGTTGCAGTGCTTCCATCGTTTACGTCCCCCTTCAACATTGGCTTGCGTGATGGTCTTTCAGAGGTTATCATATCATGAGGCATGGTTAAACCATGTTATCGACCGACGATTAATAGTTGCGAGAACAAATTCCTGCCGGTCCATGTGACTTTTGACCTTGATCCTTACATCTGTTTGCAAGCGAGGCGTTTCTTCTCTAACGCCTGGATAATTTTTTTCATTCCCAACCGGAAGTTGCCTATGTCTAACACACGTACGGGTAGAGCTTGAACTTAGTATAGAAGCTGATGTTATACTTCCATATTCTTTCCAGTTTCGCCTTCGCCGATATGACTGTGACGACCAGTTGACGGATTTCTGCGTTGCGTTTGACATGAAGGCTTCCAAGTACAGGTTGCGTTGGGCAAATGGCCGCCATTTTATATTTTTAATTTCGTGCATGCGAGGTGTTTATTTGTTTTAATTTGTGAACTGCGCAGTATAGTAGGGTCAGTTGACCACCGTCTGTGAGAAAAGGAGCACCATAACGTCATTCACTCCGCCAGAAATTTAGAGACATCATGTTGTACTGCTTGGCATTCGCAGCGATAGCTTCAATACGAATAATGTTAGTGTTTGAGTTTCAATCTGAGGAGAGTGCAGAGGATTCGGAAAAAGTTGGATGAGTCTAATATGTTCGGAGTGACCACCAGTGATGGCGACATTAACCCTCATCTTCCCACAGGGCATCAGATTCAACACGGATGCATATATCTTGAGGTGGTAGTGCTGCCCTGAGTCAAGAGCGTAGCTGTTAGAAAATCCTATGTCTGGCAACAGGGCTCTGCATCATATCACACAATCATGGCTGTCAGACCATTTCTATGATCACATCCCCCAATATATCTGGCCCTCTAACTATCCTGACTGAAACCCCTTGGAAAACTCCTTTGAAGGCAAGGATCATGGCAGCATTCACCAACTTAACAAGGAGGCGTCTAGAAGTGTTGCTGGAGATTACAGAGTCAAATAGAGGCCGTGGTGAAAGCCAATGGATATTTTATTGAATAAATTTACTCTTTTGCATTTCAGTAAATGTTTATATAATTTTGGTAAATATATCTCTTAAATGATATGCCAGTGTTATTTTCATTTTTGCGTCAGTTAGACAACAATTTATCCATTGCAGCCTTTATATGAACCTAGACATTTTCCCAGTATTTCGACGTCCATGTTAACGATGTCACTGATTTTTCTTGTGCTATTCACCAGTTAAGTACAAATGTAGTTCATTTAAAACTGATTAGTTTTTAATTTTCATTGAAGCAGACGTTAGACACATGGGAGCATTATTTATTCTCTATCTTTTCTATAGCTTTTATTCTTAAACCAAACAACCTCTCTTTTATATCTTTTCCGTATTTCCTCTCGATCAAAACGGAATAGTCGATTAATTATGAGGTAATAGAAGGCTGTGACGCATGTGCTAACTAACTAATGGACATAATTTGATTATTGTTTTCTTCTGGGAAGCGAAACGCAGTTTTATAATCAAAAATATAATCATATGGCAAGAAAAATGAAAACTGGAAATAAAAATGTGTTTTAAAAAGAGCAAATTTCCACCATTTAAAATCAAGAAAAGGCGACGCGAAAGAACATTATCTTGGTTCAAATTTGAGAGAAAAAAATTCTTAAATAATATAAAGTAAAGACGGTTTGGAATAAAAATAATGCAAACATCAAATATTGAAGAGAGGATTGTCTTTGAGTGGAAACGCCAAAACAATATAATCATCAGGAATGAATCGTGCCGAAGAAAAAAAAAGGCATGATGTTTAAAAATCAAAGATGATCAAAGTTCAAACGAAAGAAGTTAAAGACTACGACCATTTTAGAAAAAAAATCGTTAAAGAAATAAAAATGTTTAAAAAAATAAAGCGAACCCAACGAGACTATTAATGACACGAACAAAAATAACATTTTAGTATTATAAAATAAAATTAGAAAAAAAATCAAGTGAACGCTTGGGTGGATGCGTGTAACAGAGAAGTCTTCTAAAAGAAAATAGAAGCCTATGACAAGAGAATACGACAAATGTCATTGTGTAATTTGGTTAAAATCAATGCAAAGAATATTTTAAAAAATGTCTTCCAGTAAAAGAAAACTACGAAATAATTCTCGGAATTAAAAAAAAATACGTTTTATATTCAGCAGAAAGAAAACGATGACTTAAAAAATATACATATGCAGTATGGCACGGGTATCTTTTTTGTGGTAGTCCATCAATTACAACAAATTGTCGTTCAAAGGGATTATTTACTTGGACAAAGAAGCAAGAAGTTTCAATTAACGTTTGGAAAAATAAAAAAAATATATATATATTTGCAAGAATGGAAGAGCATCGGACTGGAATAATGGTAATATTAACCGTTTCTTTCCAAGGAAAAATGTCGACATTTAATGACCGAGCAACCATTGCTACTCTCAGTTAAAATTATAAAAGCTTTCTATTAAAAACAATTCATTTTCAAAAAAATATGTTTCGCAAGTTCACAAACGGTTATTGATATTTCCACTATCAATGAGAGTTTCCTTGCTAGCATTTTGCTTGATGTTGTGCAGAACGCTAACATCTTGAAAAATGTCAGTACTTTCACTAACAACTACATGTACTATCCATTTCAGTTGTTACCATAGAAAGGCAACATGTGATTTTATTGGTATAGATCTAATGATCACTGTCTTAAATCATTTACTGGAAGTAATTTAAAAATAAAATCTTCATCATCAAAATATAGTTGCATATGTTTACTACAGGTCGGTGTTAGAGCTGCTAGTTTCTGCCACTGGACGTTCATAAAACTAGGATTTGAAATAAATATCTCTAAAGCACTCTACACCCTCCTACTTTAAATGTAGACACAGCAAAAATCTTCTTAACTCAAATTCTCTAAGGTCGTTCTTGTGCTGTATTAATGTTGTGGCCTGCTTAGAGGGCAGAAAGAATGTCACGGAAGACCAAGGTAGGTTGTACAAGTGTATTGAAATAACAGATATATACAAAACAAGAGGGTTATTAATAAGCAGTTAGAAATGTCCGTCCAAACGGTGGGGTTACACTGTGCCCCGGCTGCTCACTACTCTATGTTTAACAGTCGCCCAACGAGGAATGGATGTGGCACAAGGCCGAGTTTAACGTGGCTAGGCCAAAAATATTCCCTTTAAACCCGCATAAGCGGGTTCGGGAACTGTCTACCTCCCCGGACGAAACTTTTCCCTTCGGCAAAGCCTCGTCCGAGTTCCTCTGCCAAAGCAGAGAGTTCGACAGAAGTCGTACACAGTCAGAGACTGCATCTCGTCTGCTCACAACTCCACGAGGAATGTATGTGGCACAAGGCCGAGTTTAACGTGGGTTTCTACGAGACCTTCTGAACCCGCAAAAGCGGGTTCGGGACCTGTTTACCTACACGGACGAAATTTTGCCCTTCGGAAAAGCCTCGTCCGGGTTCCTCTCTGCCAAAGCAGAGAGCTCGACAGAAGTCCCACACAGTCAGAGACTTCATCTCGGCTGGTCACGACTGTCCCCTAGGAAGTCTTGCAGTTATTTATAGAGGAGGAAGAGTTCATAATACTCTAGGAGGGTTTACCATAACAATTAATATGAAATATTGTTACCAGATTCCTTAAAAGAAGTATTCGTTATTTACATTAGAGGGCGCGAGTGTAAATTGTCGCCATTTTATATTTTTAATTACGCGCATGCGCGATGTCCGTTTTTGATTTTGTAGTCTGCACAGTATAATAAGGTCAGTTGGGTACCGTCTGTTAGAAATAGAACACCATAACGCAATTCACAGTGCCAAAAATTTAGAAATTGAACGCTGTACATGTGTTTAGGTGTAACTTTGGGACACTGCAGAGTCTTCAGAAAGAGTTGTATGAGTCTAATGGTGATTCCTAAGATACGGCAGCTTGGAAAAATCATTATGATTGTTCTGATAAGAAAAAAATTCCCGGGTTTGTTGGTGAGGGCTTTCGACCCAACACGCAGACCTACATCAGGTGCTATTAGGAGGTAGTGCTGCCCTGTGTTAAGAGGATGGCTGCTGGAAGTCCCTATGTCTGGCAACAGGAATTTGAACCATGCCACAAAAGCAAGAGAACCCAGTCATGGCTGACATCGGCTATATTACGATCAAGATAACCAACAGGGAAATTGTTAGCATTTCACTTTCAGTTACATTTAGCAATGTCACGTGTAAAATTTGAGACCTATTTGCCAGTCTAGTACTGCGCTTATTTTCGTAAAGTCGATGACCTGAGAAAAATTAACCCGAAAGTATATAAAGAAAAAGCACAGGGAAGCTACGTAGCGACGGTGAGAAATTGGCCGAAGCCGAGATCCAAAGTTAGGACTGATAACATTTCTGATTGTCCTTTGGATTTTATCAAGAATCTTTAATCATATAGCAAAAGACTTACACCCGAAGTGATAGCTATATTCACAGAACGAATTGGAGCTTTATGTAAGTGTTGTGGATTCTGAGATCAAATTCGGTCTCCCATGAATGACAAACGCAGGAATTAAATATAAGAAATAAAATGTATTTACACAAGAATACAAAGGGTAATACTGTTAGTAAATCCAGAAACGCGGTTAGTAGCAATAACATATAGGTATATACAGTCTCGAAGTAGGACTTCCTTAGAGTCTACGTGCTTGTAACTGACTTCTACAAGCTGTTACCTCATACTATTACTCTACCTCCAACTCTCTGTACTCTGACTGACTGACTGACTCTGGGTATTTCACGGCAGCAGTCCAAGTAACACTCTGGTCGAGTCTACTTATATGAAAAAGGGGAGGACCCCATAACAGTAAGATAGATTCTGGAGAGAAAAATTATCTTGCTAGACAAAGTGAACTAAGGTTTCTATCAGCAGTCCTAGCAATTGATTCAAAATAATCCTTTCGCTTCATGTTCTTTATGTAATGGGATGCGTTTTAATGAAGGAAAGCCTGGAAAATGTGACACCCTCAGGATATATAGAAGGCAACCCATGCAGGAAAAATCAGTGGGTAAACTCCCTAACTAGTGAAGGGATGGCAAGAGTGAGCGTGTGTGTATCTCTGTGAATATTTGTGTGGTGGATATATCTTTAAATAAACAAAAAAGTAATACGTATCTGAAAAAAAAAACGGAAATATATTTGACCAAGGTGAGTTTAAAAAAAAAAAGAACCTTATGTCTTAGAGAGAGATCAAAATAGAAAAATAAGAATTGATATATATATATATATATATATATATATATATATATATATATATATATATATGTGTGTGTGTGTGTGTGTGTGTGTGTGTGTGTGTGTCTGTAGAGAGAGTGAAAAGCTATACAGAAAGATATAGAAAGTAAGAGGAAGATAGAGAACGATAACTAGAGAGTCAGACATACAAAAATAGAGAAAGAGGAAAACATAATGAGAGTGCTAAAGAGAGAAAGAAAAAGAGAGACAGTGATAGAAATAGAGTAATTGAAAGAGAATTAGAGGGAAAAGACAGGGAAAGAGATAAAAAGAGAAAAAATAGATAAAAAGTGAAGATAGAACCTGTGAGATAGAGAGGACAGATGAAGGCTATGACAAATCGTAAAATTATAAAATTTTGACAGGGTGAGAGAGAGAGAGAGAGAGAGAGAGAGAGAGAGAGGGTGGAGAGAGAATGTTGAAGCAATAAAGATAGAGAAGAAAGAAAGATAGAGAAGACATGAAGAGAGAGAGAGAGAGCGAAGAGAGAAAGCTAGCGAAGAGATAATGTTATTGAAAAGAAATGTAGAGATTGAGAAGAAAGACAAAGATACAAATAATAGAAAAAAAAATACAGTCAAGTCGACAGAGAAAAAAAATAAACGTCATACAAACCCATCAAAAACGAATAGAACAAATTTCAAATCCCAAAGCCAACCCCCCAAAATAAAACCAAGCAACCAACATGTTAATGTTTATTACGATGGAAGCATTGACATTGGCTGGTCTGCCGTTGTTGAGCGGGCAGACAACCGCTAATATAATCTAATACTTTGTAACGACGCGGTACCTCAGATGACAGCGATTCTTTAGGGACCTGTGCTCACAGACTTGATGCAGAAATTCAACAAGTTTATCTGACAGCAGAACGTGGATAGCTGAAGAGAGATAGGGTCATATTAAGCAGGACTAGGTCAGATTTAGGTTAGAGTGCCGTGAACTTATTGGTGGGATTTTTTCCAGCACTGAGAACAGAGAAATGGATGGCGAAGCACTCGGTTATTTTAGAGATGGCATGAAATAGTTAAATGAGAAACGCGTATAGCATTGACAGGTGTAATTGGGAAAAAAAAACAAACAAACAAATAAAGAACCTGTAAATAGATTTCGAGAAGGGAAAATGAGGTAAAATGATCGAGGGGGATAAAGAAACACAGGAGGACTTGTAGTGTAACTGCGGAGGAGTTGATTGCAGTAGAAATTAGAAAATAGAATTAAAAGTGAAAGTGAAAGTTGAAGCGAATTAGTAAGTGTAAGTAAAAGTAGAAGAGAATTAAAAGTGAAAGTGAAAGTTGAAGCGAATTAGTACTTTCAAGTAAAAGTAGAAGCGAATATAACAGTGAAAATAAAAGTGAAATAGAGATTGAAAATGAAAGATGATGCACGTAGGAAAATTATATTAATTAGAAAAATTGCCAAGAATATAGGTAACAAATGTTATTAGGAAATTGAAACATTATATATATATATATATATATATATATATATATATATATATATATATATATATATATATATATATATTTAAACCATATGTGCGTGTGTGTCCGCGCGCGTGAGTGTTTGTGTGTGTGTGTGTGTGTGTGTGTGTGTGTGTGTGTGTGTGTGTGTGTGAGCTGTTGTGAATTAATTAATGATACCTTGTAAGGTGGGTTTATCAGCACGAAATACGGAATAAGTGAACCGAACATGAATTTCGTATTCGCCTCTGATGTCCGCTGAAGCCCTGGGGAAAAGCGCAAATACACATCGAGTTGCGGTTTTTTTAAGCCAATATATGTTTTTTTTTTATATAACACGTTCTTTAATGCTGAAGCAAGCGGTCGGATGCGCACTTAGGGAAGCCAATCTTCTAAAATTGTAATACCTAATAACAGAGAAAAGCTTCTAATATATATATATATATAATAAAAAGGCTTGAACACTAATATTCCATGGTCATAATTTATTCCATTGGAATCGTATATACGATCCAATTCATCAGACCTACAAATTCAAAAAGAAAACAGGAAAAACAACTCCGGAAATAAAAAATGAAATTTAGAGAGAGTGTAACTATGAGAGTGTGGGACGAATGTTAGCGCTATAGAGAGGGGTAACAGACGAGAGAATGTGGGGGATTAAGATTTAATAGAGAGAAGTTTTATATTTTTACTTAGTGTATGTTTACTATGAAAGTGTTTATCAATTAATCTCAGAAAGAAACTTCCTATTTCCATGATAGAGAACCTGTAATATGGTGCGTTAAACCATATTACCTTCCTTTTTTTAGTTCTGTTATTATTCTGATTTACAAGTTCTCCGTTAAAGTTTAATTCTTGCCTAAAACCACGATTTTTGAGGGCCTGATTGTATATAAATTTATTATCGTTAAAGATTTTTTGGCTAGAACATAGCCTATTTATTCTCGTATTCACAGTTTTGGAGCTGTGATCTGTCACAGGTTTAGGGTGGTTAGAGTGAACGTTGATGTGTAGGGGTGTTTGATCAATTTTATGGAAGGGTTTTAGTGTAATATCCAAAAAGTTGACTATTTTCAGATTGGAAGATATTTCAGTTTTAAGGCCTAGGTATTTGAAGGCCCTAATTATCGTATGTAAGCTGGAAGTCAAGGGACAATTGCTATTTGGGACAATATATATATATATATATATATATATATATATATATATATATATATATATATATATACTTGTATTGTATTCGAGGATATCCGCCTACTAGAGCGGTTTGCAAATCCCTATTGAAAATTCTCGCTCAGGCACATGTGTTTTTGTTCAACGCCCTGAGAACCCACCTGTGGTTTATACTGCAACTGTGCTGAGCAGACCTTAGTCACAGTTTCTGGGAGATAGCATGTTATTTACCGTGGTGAACAATTTGAACAAGACCAGCACGCTCAAGCCCTCGGACACGATGACTTGTGTCTACGTGCTAGCATTGCTATCGACGGAACCCAAGAGTTCCGCGAACCTAATTTCACTGACAAGGCTTGGGCGAGCTCGTGGTATGATTTTCAGCCACTTTCCAATCTTGTCGTACGAAGCGATCGACCTCTGTCTCCTTTACGACAAATTGACCATGGTGAGATTTTCATCGTCAGAAAACGAACTTTCTAACCACTCGGCCACGCGCCCATAACTTGACCATTTGAGCACATATATATATATATATATATATATATATATATATATATATATGTGTGTGTGTGTGTGTGTGTGTGTGTGTGTGTGTTGTGTGTATTTATTTATTTATTTCATTAAATAATATAGACAAGTTTTGTCTCTTTGTTTTAAGTAAGTTCCTTTCATATTGTCTGATAAGTGTAACAACATTATCATTGAATGACGAAAGGAAATCACCTTATTGATACATGTTTTAATCCTATCTAAGCTTTCGGTTTACATAACCCATTATCAAAAATGACAACTACATTTAAATATATTAAACAATACACGGACAAAACAATAATGATAGTCTATTTTTGTTGCATGAAAAATTTCAAAGCAACGAAAAACTCGTGTATACGAGATGCGGAAGCGGAAATCAAATCGCCGCTCGTGACGTCACACATGACTATGCGAGAGGGAAAACGAGAAGTATTAAGTATGGGAAACCGTTGGTATAAACTAATGGCTTATTTTATAAAGTATAGCTTTTTGTATATATATATATATATATATATATATATATATATATATATATATATTTGGGTTGATTGGAATTTGTGATCCTGGGTTTCACGCTATTTGCGGTCGTTAGACAAACTGATTAATTTTTAAATTTTGGATTTATATATGGTTGCGTATATCGATGTTTTTATGGAAATCCCATCAACAGGTTTAGCGAAAAGGAACATGCTAGCCATTAAGTGTAGAACAGCGCTTCGATGTCAGTGGCTGCTCCTGTCAAGCCCGCCTGCAACCAGAATATGTAGATAAGGGAAAAACCGGAAATAAGTAGATATATAGGCAACCACCCGCGAGGAGTGAGTGACTGTAGAATCCACGTCCGTAGAAATCACTAAAGACAGGCACTCACTCGCTGATGTTAAATGACCAACTTTGGATTTGAATAGACGATATTGTTACCAATGAATGATTTAGTTTCGTGCTTTCGTTCGTCGTAAAGACGAGAACTTTTTACGGTAATAATGAAGGAGTGTTGGACGACGTCTCTTCGACGCCGAATTTGTTTGTCAATTTGTATAATCTCATTGTTGACATACACTGTTTCACATTTTTTTTTTTTTTCTTATTCTATTTTCAATCTCTTTCGTGATTGGTTTCACCTGTGTAATTGATTGCATTTTTACTGACGTTCATTTTACTTATGTTTTTTAATTAATTACAGTTTTTCATTGCTTAACAGTATTTTATTTTGTTGTTGTTGTTGTTAAAGGAAATCTTGTTATCGAAAAATATATTTAAAAAATCACGGAAGCATATATATATATAGGTATATGTTTCATCGACTTGACTTAATCCGATCTTAATTTGTAAAAAAAAGTGTAGAAATCTTCCGTTACGTCAGTTTGCTTCTCCCTTCGACCTGACAACATGATTTAAAATGTTTTTCTTTAATTTTTGTCTTACACGTGTTTGAACATTGACTCTTAGCCTCACAAACAAACAACTATATTTCCCGCCGAGGATGGCTAATATTTATATATATAAAAAAAATATTATTCCTGTTTCAACAACGCAAGCACTGTGTCAGTGTTAGGGTAAATGGCAGTACTTGTGTAAGTATTAATTATTTTATGTACGTAAGCTCACCTAATATAAGGCTCAGTAGCATCTCAAGATAGAAGGTTACTATCGATACATTTATGATGAATGATTTGTTACATGTGTGAAAGAGGAGGTTGTAGAAAATAGACTCTTATGAGGACCGGGAGGTGAAATAGTAAATTGAGCCTTAATCTTAAGAGGTTAAGATTATAATGTTCAGGTAAACGTCTAAAGGCTAATCTGTTCCACGAAAAAAACAATTCTCAGGGAAAAAATCTCGGTGGATCATTTACACATTTGGAATACGGAGGAAATAAGGCTGATTCGATTACGTGGAAGTAACATGGCGTGTCCTAACTGTGAAGGTCTGAACTGGTGGAACTAAAGAATAGAGCAGTAAAGAATTGAAGACGATATAAACTTAATTGTATAACTGTTATGGTCCAAGTTCCTTGTACCACGGTGATGGTCCAAGGTTAGAACCAATGAAAGAATAACACGAACACAGGTATGGAATACAAATATATATTACAACAGAAATATAATACAAAGAAGTAGAAGTATTAGTAATGACTATCAGATTTGGTTAGAGTGAACTATGTTGTCTCGACAAGTATCACTATTCCAATGTCCTTACAATATACTCTCAATTATCTCTCCTCGTCTTACAATCTCCTCATACCTCTTGAGAGGCGCAGTACTTATAATGTCAGGAATAGTCCATTATTATTGTGAGTAAGTTCCCATAAAAATAGCTAACAATTAATATATGTATTTTAGATTGCTTTTAATGCTGATTTCTGTGTGAGAAAGACTACCAAGCAAAACTACTTCCATTTCGTGGTCCTAGGCAGAATGCAGAGGCGGATATGCAATTTGCTAGGTCCTGATCTGGCATCTCGTCTACAGTTACTTTTTCACAGACGTGCTGTGGCTTCCCTCTGTCTTTTCTACAAATATTTTCATGGAAACTTCTCCGATGAGCTACTTTCACTCGTACCCAAAATGCATGAATTTAAGCGTGCTACTAGGTTGGCATGTCGGTTCCACCCTTTCACTGTCGAAACGATTAAATGTACCTTCTATTTCAACAGCTTCTTATATCGCACTTCCCGACAGAGTAACCCCCTTCCGTTTCCTTGCTTCTCTGATAGCTATAAAGTTAAAAAAATTAAATGTAATGTCAATCGATAGCTGCTGGTGCCTTGATCTTGATTCCCATCCTTGCCTTTATTCTTTTCTTAAACACTCCTCTTTATTCTTTGTCTCACTCTCTGTAACCCCTTGGGTGCTAGTGACACTCCCGCCTTGCTTGGGGTGATATGCTTAAAAAATCACCGTAGAGAACGTTTTCTACCTGACATCAGCATGGCTGACGCTAAAATTCCGGATGGCAACGGTCTACGCCTTCTTGCTCTGATCAGTTTTTTTTACTTAGTGCGTTGACTGCATGAATTTAATGTTCAACCTCCATTCCAGAACCACGAAGAGAACAGTGAATAAGCTTTAAAAATAGGGAACATTAGAGTGTAAAACTGGTTAAGGAGGTCACAACAGGATGAGGGATTATCATTACAACTTAGAAATAAAAGATGAATTAGAAAAGATCCAACTCAATTCATAAGGCATTTGGTACGTGAGAGAGGAATTTCCGCTATGACAGACCAAAGAGCAGTGAAAGAAGACACGAAAATGAAATTTGTAAGTCAGCTTATTAACGCAAGGCAGAAAGTTAGAAGGTTAACGAGGGTGAAGATTTTGGAAAATCATCCTGGAATATATATATATATATATATATATATATATATATATATATATATATATATATAAAGTTTATTTCAATCCATCATAATCTGGTTCTTAGCTATGATTAATTAATGATTAATATGTCCTTTTCTTTTACAATCGATTTCTTCTGTTAAGCTTAGAGAGTAATGATACATATTTATTGCTCAAATTAGAGTCTAATAGATTTATAATAACCTCACAGAATTCCAGTCATATATATTTAATCATATCTAAGCGACAACGTTTCAGAGCATAATCTAACAATTGGACAATTTTGCTGTTACATGCAGTATATAGATTTTTTTTCTTGATAGAGCAGACTCAGATAGATAGATAGATCTGAAGCCGATGTGAAGAAAATTAAGCATATATATATATATATATATATATATATATATATATATATATATATATATATAGATAGAGAAGACTGTGAAAAGATAAGAGAAGAAAGATATATATATATATATATATATATATATATATATATATATATATATATATATATATATATATATATATACAGAGAGATAAATAGATATAAATAGATATAAATCAAGTCAGTCAGTTGAGTCAGAGGCAGTCCGAACAGAGTCGCGTTCAAACAATTACTGCAAGACATTGGAATAGTGATACTGGTCGAGATTACATTGTTCTCTCTACTGAACCTGATTGTTCGTACTAATACTTTCTACTTCTCTGGATATATTGCTGTTTGTAATATATCTGTGTTATTCCATATCCGTGTTCGAGTTCTTCTTTATTGGTTCTACCTTGGACCATCACCGTGGTACAAGGACCTGGGCCATAACACATAATGTCTAATATATATATATATATATATATATATATATATATATATATATATATATATATATATATATATCGAAATAAAAAGTATAAAATTTAATATTACAAGACATATTAACATATTTTTCCCCAATTTCTTTTATTGTACATTTTTCTGTATTAATTTTAAATCTCCCGTTGAAGCCTGAAGAGCGGGAGCGAAACCGGTTGCTTCCCCTTGTAGTTATATATATAATCTATTTGTTCCTTTTTTCCAGGTTTTAAGATGTTTCGCCATCTTGACACCGTTTGTCGTAAGAATCACTTAAAAGGCCTTTGAGTTATATCAGTTAGAACGAGAACAGGTTAAAATTGATTTGTGTAAGTCCGGCTGTCTTCTCATCGGAACAATAGTGAGACGAAAAAATCATGGCAGCAACATATATACTTTGGCTTCCATCTTCAAACTTCATTCAAAAACCATCAAGAGAACGGAGAAAAAATCTTCGAAAAGAGGGAAGAATAGAGAGGAAAACTGGATCAGGAGGTCACAGCAGGAAGAGGTATCATCATTTCAACTTAGAACTAAAGATATCAATTTAAAAAAAAATCCAACTCGATTCATGAGACCGTTGGCACGCGAGATATGAATTCCCCTGTGACAGTCCAAAGAGAGATGGAAAAGACTTGAAAAGGAAATCTTACGTGTGAGGCACCTTCTTACTCCAGGAGAGAAAGTTATAAAATCATACTGAATAATTTGGAACATAATCTAATATTATATATATTGAGAGAATAGAAAAGTTCAAAGCAGATAACATTAGAAAGATTTTAGAGTTCCATGAAAATAAGTTGATACAACGTTTAAAAACGCACTATCCAGATGGGCTTAATCAAAATTTTACCAATGTAGATAGTATTAATATATAACCCCACAAATCAGGACCTACCCATATTTCTAGTGTCTCAGTTCTTATTGCCTTTCGGATGAGACAAATTCAATCATTGCAGATTCTTCTCAAATGGAAGTTTACCTAGCCTCAATCAACTTAGAGTGGATAAGTCAAAATAAATCGATATTAGTTAATAGGACTCATTATTAGAAGAACATTAACTCAACCTGGGATTTCAAAAATGTTATGTTCTACGCGATAGTGAGTTAAAAAGAAAGTCAATAGTATTCTCTGGCAGGTAGAATTAGGCCCAATTAACCAAATCGAATTCGAACTTATTACGAATATAATTAACGGAAGAATTACTGTAGTTTCACGATAACTATGATACGAATTGATTATAATATGAAACCGTGGTACAGTCATTTCTATGTAACATATTATTCATTAACATCTCAATGTCGTCCACGATTTTTCACGATTCTTAAAGAATCGAAAAGAACCGGAAGTTTAGTCATTGCGTGTTTTTTTTCTTAATTTCCGTTTCAAAACTTATTTTTGAATTTTCGGGGAAAGGGGCTTTGTTGTATCATTAATGTTATCTGAACATGACTTGAATATTCTTTTTCTTATTTTTTTAAAACACATTCGTTAAATTTCCTGTCTTTGTGATCAAAGTTATCATTATTGGACTCTGATTCCCAAAGAACAAATACTGTTGATTTATCAAATAACTTTTGTAAACAATTGTTATCAAAACCTGCCAACTGTGTGTTTTCTTACCCACTGCGAGTGTATTTGAAATATGGCTGAGTAAAACTTTCTGAAAATAATAATTTGTATAATACTACCCACATTTTTTGCCCATAATTATCATTCAAAGTGTCTCGTATTATACACAAGAAATTATGGTATGCACGGACACATGGTCATATTTTGTTTTGTTTTCCGTAGACATTCAAATGCTTGTTTTACTGTAGCAATCGGAAAAATTTTATTCGGTTCTAACCTCCTTCTGTAGACGAGCGACGGAGAAGTGGGGAGATGTCAAGCGGCCAACGGTCCTACGACCTTTCACCTTTTTCGGGGGTGAGAGATACTCTGTCTTTTTAGGCTGCGATTGACTATAGTCTTATAGATAACTAGCCTTTTTCGTCCTAACAGCTTTCATATTTTTCTTTTTATTCAGAACGTAGGCGATCACGGCTCTCCACCTCTTTCTATCCCTTGCAGCTCTCAACAAGTTTCTTACCTCTGCTTCCTCTCCCAGACCACGTTCTGTCATCCATTTGATTAAGCCCGCCAGTTATGTTACGCTTTGTTTTCCCTTGTCTCTCTTTCCATCTATTTGACCCATGGGTATCAGATTCTCCGTGCAATCCTTCCTCATTATGTGTCCCAGAAACTTCAGCTGTCTCTTCCTGATTTTAAGTAAAACCCTCCTCCTTGTTCTGCATCCTCTCTAAAACCTCATTTTTGCTCACGCGATCGGTCCATGATATCCTCAGCATCCTTCTGTAGAACCACATCTCTGTCTCCTCGAGTCTCTTCTTCAACTTTGACGAAATCGTCCAATCTTCGCTGACGTAAAAAAGGACAGATGTCACGTAACAGTTCAGTATTTTTGTTACTAAAGAAATCCTCCTGTCTCACGATACTCTTCCCAGCTTTTGGGATGTGTCCTTGGCGATACCAAAACGTCTACGCCTCTCAGTGTCGCACTTACTGTCCTTTGTCTAGGCGCTTCCCAGATATTTAAACCTCAGCGTCTGATTGATACTGGACGAGGTTATATAGAAGGACAGAATCTCATCTCAGGAAACAGGTACCCAACTCCGTTTTATACGGAGTTTACGCGGAATCTTTGGCCGAGCCTACGGGCTCGGATACCCCACATTAAATTGGGCTTTGTGCCACATCTGACCGCGTCGGGGGGTTAGTAGATATCCTGAAGTTGGAGCTTTGTCTCCAGTTATGCTGGTCAAACACTCTGACTCCGGCAAAGAGAATCCTCAGGCGAGGCTATATCGAAGGGCTATATCGAAGGGCAAAGTCTTATCCGTTTTATACGAGGTCTACCCCATATTATATTCGGCCTTGTGCCACATCTGACTGCGTGGGGAGGTTTGTAGATATCCTGAAGTTGGAGATTCTTTGTGGAATTCACTTGACTCACTTCTAGCAGTTGACTACTTCTTCTACGCGCTGCTGGCGAATCTTATACGTCTTGTTCTTGTCCTAAGTATTATCGTTCATTTCCAAACTTCGTGTGATTATTCTTTTCAGTTACCTTCTCTAGGTTACAACAATTTATGAGTTGAGAAGTCGGTGTTTAAACTCATTTTAAATTTAAAAAAATGTAAACGTTGGTGCCAAGATTAGCACGCTAGAATATTTTTATTTGAATTAGGATATGTGCCAGATTATACTATGCTTATTGAAAAATATACCTATATATTCTAGACAAGGAAGTAGTTACCCCATGAAATATATTTTTTGTCACAGGATTTCTTTCGACAAAAAGAAATGAGATGAAGAAAGTATAATTAAAAAAAAATAAATATATATATATATATATATATATATATATATATATATATATAAATAAAACGAATGTACAAATGTCAATGAAAGTGCAATCAATTACACAAGTGAAACCAATAACGAAAGAGATTAAAAATTGGAATACAATAAAAATTGGAAACAGTGTCTGTCTGTCAACAATGTGATTATACAAATTGATAAACAAATTCAGTCTCTGGGAGTCGTTGTTCAACACTTCTTCATTGTTATCGTAAAATTACTCGTCTTCCAGACAAACGAAAACACGAGACGAAGTCTACCATTTGTGATAGGATCTTTTATTTAAATTCAGATTTAGTCCTTTAATATAGGAAGTGGAGTCTACATTTTCTCTTTTCTCTCGGGAGGTTGCTTATATATCTAATTGCTCTACTGTTTGTTCGTTGAACATTCCAGTCGCAACTGAGCCATTCACCAGTTTATATATCAATTACACAAGTTACACCGACCACGAAAAGGTGAAGTACATTGAATAATTTATTTATTATTTATTTATTTATTTTTTGTTTAACCACATATCAACACCTTATGGATCATTTAATGCTGAAATTTAATTTTCTTTGAAATAATAAAAATTATATATGTTATTCTGCTTTCACAAGTGAATACATGGTAGAATATACTCTGATTTTCTGCATATGCATTTTTCTCTGGGTATAATTACTACAGGCGGTGATATATGGGTCTTATGAAGCTAGGCAAGGACGAGAAGAGGTGGTAAGTAATAAATCAAATAGAGAAGGGTATGTTGTTCGGTTTTGAGAAGGAAATGAGTAGGGAAGTTCACGATTTGACTAAAGGATTGGGCATTGGAAAATGCTAATATCTGAACACCGACTACAACAGTCCCTTTAGAATTTTTAAGCCACGTGTGGCGGTTAGCACTAAGTTGGCTAAAGACAAAGATCTTTGAAGATGGATCGAGGGAAAGTTCCTTTTCAATACTGTTGGCAATTATTCTTTAAGAAATTGTGAGTTATTATAAAGATTAATATCATGAAAGAGTTATTTTCATGTTGATGATTTGTTTTGCTTAGCGGCATGTCAATATCTATTTAATGTCGGAATCTAGATATTTTGGACTTAGTTTTATGGCTTCAACTACAAATAAAATCTATTGTTGGTCATTTTGGGATAAAATTTATCGTTGGTTATTCTCCTTAAAAAATGTATTGTTGATAATTATAGTATAATTATATACCGTTGGTAATTTTTATATAAAACTGTATTGTTGATATTTTTATATAAAAATATATTTATATATTTTCATAATGTTTGTGAAACACTATTTACACATAACTGTGATATTTACAGGGCCTACCCACCCCAGTCTGTTTGGGTCTGCGAACAGCAGCACTTAAGAGGTGGTTCCACGTCACTCATATCTGAACACCGGCAACATCAATCCTTTTAGAATGTTTAAGCCACGTGTGGCGGTTAGCATTAAATTTGGTCAAAGACAAAGATCTTTGAAGATAGATGGAAGGAATGTTCCTTTTCTATACTGACAGCAATTATGACTAATATATATCAGTACTCGCTCGAATGTGTAGCAAGAATGCCTCAACTAACGCCAAACTCTCGACTTTCGATCTACGTGCGATTTATCCTTACCAGAATTCGGAGATTGATTGATTTCTTTGTTTGATGGCACATCAACTCCTTATGGGTCATTTAATGTCAAAATTTAATTGTCTAGGGAGCTTTGAACTATTAAAAATATTTTATTTGGGTTTCACAATTGAATACATGGTATATGATACTCAACTTTTGTGCATATCTGATGGATAGCAACTGCATCGTCTATTTTAACATCATCTGTCGGGTAATAAATAGAAGGCAATGGCTCTTTGTACTGTGACGCTTTCAAGATAGTTCCAAAAACCTCAAAAAGAAACCAGCGGTCTACACATTTTTGGATGGTTATATATTAATATTTTTGAAACAGTATGCTAATTCTCTAAAGGTTAGTCATAAATAACACTTGATTTTTCTCAACGTTAATACTGTATGGAAATAATTAAATCTTATTATGTTTGATTTTTTTTTAAATACAGGTGTTAAATTTGTACGAGAGATTTTGTAGATATGAACAATGTAGATATGTTGAAGAGATAGATACTTTTTTAGTGGAAATTTTTATGACACTGTTAACCAAATAATAGGCACAAGAGCCACCGAAGCTAGAGAGTTACCAAATGTGGTGGTTATAACGCCATATAAAAAGGGAAAAAGAGCTGAATATTGAAACGATACAATGGATAATAACTGTTTAATTTAGATAAAGAGGTTAAGTTTATAGTGAGCAAGAAATCAACATCACAGGAATCAGTTCAATAACGCAGTGAGAGTAAGAATTTCACTGGGGGGGTCTTTCTACTTCACAGTGGGATAATTAAGGCATTGTGAATGATTCGACTCTGTATTTGTGGCATAGCTAGCCCTAGTTTTAAAGGGTTTGACTGGTGGGACGAAATAAGATAGTTCGGATAAACGACTGCCATGAAGGCAGCGCTAGTGTAGCTATAGGCTAACAAGTTTTTTTGTGTATGGGAAAGAGGTTGTAGGGTGAAAAACCATTCATCATCTACAAGGCTCTGCAGGTGATTTTGAACTATCAAGAATGGAAAGACGGTTTTAGGAAGATCCATCCCAAATACTGGTTTTCTAAGTATTGCTCACATTTACCAGCTCCAAAGGTATAAGTCACACATTGAGGATCAAACTCACTATTCAGTCGAAATTTATCTAGCAAACTTGATAACCATTTACAACATGGTGAAGTGCCCTAAATGATTTTCTAAGTGTGATTTAGATGTGGCATAAAACCAAAAAAGTGCAACACCCAATGAAGATCGAACTCATTACTTAGTCGTAATTGCTGTAGCGAGACAAGCTTGCTAACCGTTACACTACGCCGAAGGATCCTACGATATGCTTGGTCACACTGTAACTCCCTGTTCAACGTGGGCACATTCTATGAGTAAGTGGTTCGACCTTACATTTATATCTTATAGACAGCTATTGATATCTAGCAAAGGAGCGGAAAAAAACAGCTTGTGGCGAAGTGCGTATCTTTCATGTCAACATGCTGATGCACCTGACATCTTTGAGGGGCAGTGGGTGCATCGTCAATTTACACCATTTCGAAGAAACCACAAATAATTTTCTAAGTGTAGCTTAGATGCGGCACATGGATGAAAATGTGGAGCACCTAGTGAGTATCTTACTCAATGCCCAATTTTAATTCATCTAGTGAGACCAGCTAACTATTTCACTACGCTGAATTGTCAAATTCCAGCCCAGAGGTGGCAGAAATATAATTCCCTATTTTAGGAACGATGTATTCTCCCGTCTTGTAAAAATTATAGTTGGAGGTGAGAGACGGTCATACATGGAATAGGGTCTTACTTTTCAATCTCTCTCTCTCTCTCTCTCTCTCTCTCTCATATATATATATATATATATATATATATATATATATATATATATATATATATACTAGCAGCATGGCCCGTCGTGGCCCGTGCTTGATTCAAAAATCGTACGACTCATAAAGCGATCGCTATCACTTGACTTAAAATATTTTTGCCCTTCTTTGCCTTTAAAGGAGTGCCCTTTGCCGTACTGATGTTGCTACATGCCATACTTCTTGCCTATCTCACACTGCGAATTTTTTCTAAGCTCTATACTAAACATTAAATCTGTTATGAAAAAAGAACTAAACAAAATGAACACAAAATGATCAGCTTTAAAAAAGGACTCGGAACTGGAAAAACCGAATGACAAAAGAATGTTAACAACAAATACTTTTTCTCACCCAATCCAGTTCTGCGGAATCAGAATCAACGTTGAGTTTAAGCAAGCGAATGAGCCAATTGGAGTAAAGTGTCATGTAGATTTAAATTTTTCCCACTTGTGACGAATGCAGCTATCGATTTTTTTTTTGCATGCTAGTTAACATTCGTGTCAGTGAGCTGTTGGCTTTCATGCTGGCCAATAGAATCTTTCTGCCTATTCGTGGCAGCCAGCTATTGGCTCTCACTCTGGCCAGCAGAAAACGGCCACAAACTACATGAAAACTGCCGTAGAGGCATGAAAAAATCGATTATTTCCACTATCGATGGGAGTTGGGAAACGCAAAGTCGGTCTTGGCCTTCCCGCTAACTTGGAGCACGTGCATGTAAATTTTGGTGCAAATCCGCCGAAAATTGCGGCCGTGCATTCGTTACACACACAGACATATCCTGCCTTTTATAAATAGAGATTACCAAGATGGGCAGTGGTCTCTTGTTTGGCAATTAATCAAGAACAATTCGTCTTATCTGCGAAAAAAAAAAAAGAATGTTTTTGCATGGATTTAATGACGTCATCTAACTTGCTATTCAACTGTATAAGCCCAACAGAGGGCGCTTTATAGTTACGGTGCCATAATCCGTATCATAATCCTTACATCTTTCTTCTATCTGTACATTGACATCTGGAGTCAGCAATCGGAAATTGGCTGTAATATGTGATTTCATTGTTTTTAAAAATGGGTTTTAATAACAGATTTCTCCCTTGACTGGAAAAAAAAATCTTTCTAGCCGGAATCTTTCGTATAGAATAAATACGATGTCTGGTCAAAAAGTATCGGAACTTTTGCTATGGCAACGGAGCTAAAGTACCCAGAGTGAAGCTGCTTGACACAATTTGACCTCAAACTCTGTTGCGGACACACACTATGTGTTCATGTTCTCGAACATTTCCGTTGTTTATAGCAGTGCTTGCAAGGAAAGTGTGCAGAGTGTGGTCGTCACACCGCATCACAGAGGTTCGCTCCATCATTAAACTTGGCTTGTAGAATATTTTTTTCGCAGCAGGCACATTTCTTCAGGCCCAACAATCACCACAGAACTCGCCCTAGCGACATGTTTCCTTTTTCTAAAAATCAAATCTCAGTTTCAAGACGTCGATGAAACCCAAGACTGAGACGAGACACTCCTCGGCATCACATGAAATGAATTCCAGAAATACTTTTTCAATGGAATCGACGCTGGATAAAGTATGTGGCTTCAGAAGCAGACTACTTCGAAGGAGATTACATGCTGAATTGATATGTGTCTTAGTTTTCTTTTTATAGCACAAGTCCTATATATATATATTACCGCATTACTTTTTTTGCAAGTTTCGATTATCAAGCTTCTTCGGGGATTAGGTCATTTGGCTTTGAACGATGTAAATATATCGTTGCTATCTGGATTCAATCTTATTGCTTCACCAAGGGACTGGTTCATCTAGATTCACGATTGTATCGACCATCTGGCTCGCAAGTGGATTCAAATATATATACTTCTTAATCATCTACCGCAGGCAAGAGAATAACGCCACTAAGACGAAGGGGTTAATGAGTGTGAAATGATATGACAAAAAAAAACATTATTAAGAAGAGAAATCTAAAAAAAGAAAATGAATTATCAATCAACAATCTTAACCTCTTCATATCACGCACCTTATATATCAAAACAGTTTTAAAAGTAACCCTCTAAATTGTTTTAAAAGTGACACTCTAAATTGAGATTCTCTTGTGCCTTGCATTAGGTGAACTTAAATATTTTAAATTATTAATGCTTACTCCTTTAATTAAAATACAATTTCTGTTAGGGTTAATATATTTTCTTCATTTAAACCTCAACCTCTTTAATTATTCCACCCCATGCCAGGTTATAAAGTCACTTAGACGCAGACGTTAGTGAGTGTGAAAGAATACAAGAAAAAAAAGTAAATATTATTAAGGAATGAGAAAAACATGAGTACATGCAATAAGAAACAAGATAACGCCTGACATTTCGTTTAATTATTTTGAATATCAAAGTTGATTGAAAAGCAAGAAGCCCGAATAAAGTTCTACAAGCAGGAAGTGCAAGAGAAGAAACTGTTAGCATAGAACCTGCGGTTCCATCTAGCCATTACTGAAGATTTAATATGCGGGTCCTCAAATAGGGGCGCGTGGAGTACTCGTGTTCTTGCCTGTGATATCCCTTTAGTTCACATGACAAGCCTTGTGAAATACAAGAGCCACGAATGTTGATTTTCAAGGAAGGCATGATGAGCCCTGTTGAATGATATAGATTCAAATAATTATTTACATTCGGACATATGCCTTCATATTTATTTTTATCGCAAATATATCGGCATTTCTTATCTCTATATATTTAATCATTTAACTCAAGCAAGGCGATGAATCCACTAAGACGTAAGTTTTTAATGTATGTAGCAGAAAGTGAGAAATAAAAACATTGGTAAGGAGACAGGGCCATAAAAGGCTGACGTTTATGTAGACAGAAGATGATGGGTGACATTGCATTTAAACTTTTGTAGTTCAACGTTGATCGGAAAGTTAGAAGCTGGACGAGATTTCGAAAAGCGAGAAATGTGAGATCAAACTTCTAAATGACGATTCTAATGTTTAAATTATCTTGTATCTTCAAGGGACACCATCATCTGGCTTCTCAGAAATGATCAATTGGTTTCAAACTAGGTACATATATAATGCTTCTAAATGAACTCAATCTTGCTACCTGGGTGTCGCCATGTGGCTTCTCACGAGTCAATTATATGGACTCTAATTGGAGTTAATATTGGTTCTTGCAGATCTCGATCAAATCACTTCTACTTGGAACAGATCCTCTGAATTTTGCCTAAATGTATTCCCATATGTATTCGAAACTCTTTTTTTTTTAATTTAAAATGTTTCAAATTCTGTTTTGGTATCAAATCAGTAGGAATGCAAGCCATAACGTTGAATTTTTTATAAATGCCACAAAAATAACATATTTCTTTACGCAGGAAATATTTCGAGGGAGTTTTGATAAATATTTTACCATCTATAAACACACTTCAAACACATATTATTAGGTCAGCAACTTTTATAAAATCCATATTTTAAGCATCTATGATGTGTTTACCTACAACTACAAACTGCCCTTTTAGGATAACGATTAATATGACCATTGCCATATGAATTCAATGTGAGCTCGCGGGCGGGCGGGCTTCAGTGTCAGATTTCACTTTTTTATCATTGATCGGTGTTCACTATTTCTCAAACATTTTTTATGCAAATATATTATAAATTCAGAATGGTATCACTATTAGCAGACGCGGTGGAATAATCGATAACGGCACAGTTTGGTAAAACGGAGATCCGAATTCCCGTCTTATGCATTACATTGACTTACATGATAATACCCTTAGGAAAGTAATGAAACTGTGATGTGTTTACCTACAACTACAACCGGTGTAACGTAAATTCTTTAACCGCCACACGAAACTACCCCAAATCAACATCCGGACAACCATCAAACATAAATCAAAATGCGTACTAGACAAACGCAGACACACACACACAGAGAAACAGATATACATTATATTTCGATCCAAACGTAAAAAACTAGAATTATGATACACGTGCACACATGCATTATACAAACGAACGCTGCTTGACAAGACAGATACATGTGAAGTGTGCTTAACCAATCCAAAAAAATATTAATAACAATATATTCTATTTTTTTTTCTTTTTCTCCTACATATTTCATTCTCTAATTAAGCTTGCTAGATGTATAAATGTTTCGTATTAGTTCCTTATCCTTGTACAATGTCGGATTCTGATCCATATTTGATCTTTGTTTTATCCAAAACACGGTGGAGTAATGGATAGCAGCTTGGATTGAGGAATCGGAGAGCCGAGTTCGAATTCCAGTCGAATCCATTACATTCACTTACGTGCTAATATCCCTCGGAAAGGTGTTAATCTTCTTCTCCCTCTTCTTCTATGGGTAAATGGCGGGACAGACTGGGTTCTATAGCCTTGAATGGCAACTGGTCTAGGAGAAGGAAAACTCTGAATTCAAAACCTGCGGAGGGTCGTTTGGGGACCTTGTGGCACGTAGTGCACCAGGTCTCTGTAATTGGCCCTTCAAAAAGTGTGGATGGTCCTGCACGAAACCTTCACCACTATAATCAAATCTCATGTCGGGCTGTCGGTTTCCTCGGAACTGATCTGAAGCCTATACATGCGGGTTTGGGGGCCGCTTGTGAATTACAATTCCCATGAAGCCGGCTCAACCCATCCCGGGTGAATGCCGTTAGAGGTACAGGTAGGTATGTTTTATCCCAATTCATTACAAATGGATATATCGTTTCCATGGACCAGATCATATTAGGTGATGAAAAAACTCTGCCAATAATGAGACATACACTTAAGATAACATATTTTCAAGCTGTTTTCTTTTAAACCAGTTTCGTCTTTTTTGTTTTCTTTTCCTTTATTTTTTTATTTTTTTTTTGTCTTTTTTTATTGAAATGGCGTAAAAAACAATCCGGTAATTGGGTTTTTCATTGTCACGTTTCCTGCCGTTCATTTCGTACCTATCGATTTGGTCTGAAATGATCTTGTCACTTCAATGTCGGCTGATAAACAAGCTGTTGAAGGCAGCGACAAAACCAGAAGGTTTTAAGACTCTGTATTTTATTCTATGTACAATCGATCAACAACGGAAACGGTTTAATTGTTCTGAAACTTGGAAAACATAATATCTCAAGAGGCGGTTTACGACCAAATCTCGTCGAAATATCGGTTCCTGTATGATAGGTTGATTATTTGCTGTTTTACTTTGCTAGCGTCGGTTTACGACCAAATCTCATCGAAATATCGGTTCCTGTATGATAACATTGTTTGAGCAACAACGAGCCTGGTCAGTACCTAGATGGGTGACTGGTCGGGAATAACAAGTAAATGTGGGTGTGCGGATGTTTTCATAGTCAATAGAAATTGTTAATCGGTGAGCCGAATTCCAGTTCAAGTTGTCTCTGTTATATTCACTTACACGTATATATCCTTGAGCAATGTGAGAATGCCCCTCTTTTCCGCCAAACGATGTGTTAATTATTAACACAAGTATCTCTATATCAATATTTCATCCCCAAAAACAAATACATTTTTACAACCTAAATAATATTTCTGGCATTAATCACTTTACTAAAGGTTGAGAAGCCATAAAAAACGAACCCATTAATCAATCTGGGCCACAATATATCCGGTGAATGTCACGTTCTTCAGTCTTCTTTTGTCGTTATGCTACAAGCCTCGGAGAAGCCATAAAAAAAACAAGCGAATTAAACAATCAAGGTACAATATATCTTCTGAATATCAAAGTTTTCAGCAATCTTACATCATTAGGCTACAAGAGTCTGAGAAGCCATGAAAAAAGCAACCATTTAATCAATCTGAGCTACAATATATGTGATTGTTAAATTTTTCAGCCCACTTTCGTCATTATGCTACTATTCACAGAGAAGCCATAAAAATCAAACCTATTAATCGAGCTGAGCTAAAATATATGTGATTGTTAAATTCTTCAACCATCTTTCATCATTATGTTACTAATTTCAGAGAAATCATAAAAAAGGAACCTATTAATCAAGCTGAGCTACAATATATGTGATTGTTAAATATTTCAGCCCTCTTTCATCTTTATGCTACAATTCTCAGTGAATATCCCAGCCCTCTTTCATCTTTATGCTACAATTTTCAAAGAATTTTTCAGCCCACTTTCATCATTATGCTACAATTCTCAGAGAATTTTTCAGCCCACTTTCATCATTATGCTACAATTCTCAGAGAAGCCATAAAAAACGAACCTATTAATCAAGCTGAGCTACAATATATGTGATTGTTAAATTTTTCACCTCTCTTTCACCATTAGGGTATATGTCTCCAGCGGGGTGTTGAGCGTAATTCTTTTTTAATCTCAACCCGCTCACTGCTGCTACAGCTGCTGTACTATATTTTACAAAACAACATTGACTGGTATAAAAAAAAAATGAATACCTGAATCTTAATTTCACTACTAAATGGGGAGGAGGAGGAGAAGTACTCCCTAAGTGCGTTAACTAAAAGAATAGGGACCCCCTTTATACAAAGGTCTTGAACAAGATAGCGGAACCCTCTCCAGGCCAGTTTGAATCCAGTTTTCCTTCTCCCATACCGCTTGCCACCCAACACTATAGAACCCTTTCTGCCGTGCTATTTTACCCATAACTTGGGGAGAAGACGACGGTTCATTACTTTCCTAAGAATATTATCATGTAAGTCAATGTAATGCATAAGACGGGAATTCGGACATTCGTTTTGCCAATCTGTGCCGTTATCCATTATTCCACCGCGTCTGCTAATAGTGATACCATTCTGAATTTATAATATATTTGCATAAAAAATGTTTGAGAAATAGTGAACACCGATCAATGATAAAAAGGGAAATCTGACACTGAAGCCCGCGAGCTCACATTGAATTCATATGGCAATGGTCATATTAATCGTTATCCTAAAAGGCCAGGTTTACATTCATTGATCGAGTTGCTACTATTGTTGGTTGATATTCATAAAACCTTTCTCATACAGGAAAATAGCTTTCTCAAATGCAGTAGTTTTTATCGCTCTTCCCAGAATTGGTAGGCGTTTCTTTGCTAACCTTTTGTTTAAAGTAGTGTAGAAGGTCAACATGTGACCATGTATGATTATCCACCCGAAAGTCACGATTTGAAGAGAATAGTTTAAAAAAATATGACACGAGATTTCTGATTAAAGCTTTGTTTTCTTTTTGTCAATTTGCGGTGTTGAGCAAAACTACAAGCTACAAATCTATTTTATGTTCAATTTTCTTCTCTTTTTAACTAAATTTGAAATCACTGATCCATACAACTAGTTATCTGAAGTGTTTAGCATCCATATTTGATCGATGTTTTATCCAGAGGAGGCACGGTGGAGTAATGGATAGCGGCTTGGATTGAGGAATCGGAGAGCCGAGTTTGAATTCCCGTCGAATCGATTACATTCACTTACGTGTTACATTGGGAAAGGTGTGTATCCTCTTCTTCCCCCTCCCTAAATAGCAGGACAGACTGGGTTCTATAGCCTTGGATAGCAACTGGTCTAGGAGAAGGAAAACTCTGAATTCGTTTGGGGACCTTGTGGCACAAGTTACACCAAATCCCTATATTCGGCTCTGCAAAAGAGTTCGGTTGGTTCTGCACGAAACCTTTCACCACTATAACCAAATCATATGTGCAGGTTGTCTGGCTGTCTAAGGAACTGGGTGATCTGACCCTCATACGTCGTAAAAAAGGGTCAGTGTTAGGCGGGGATCTACACCTTTTTTTTACTGGTTGCTTTTAGTTATTATTATTTTTTCTTTCTTATTCTTTTGTAGAAAACCTTCAATGTATTTTTTTTTCTTTTATGGTGTGTCTTCTTACGTTTTGCCCAAAACAATTTGGATAACGAGAAAAGGAAATTGACACTCCATATGCGGCATTTTAAAATGAATCGGTCAGAACCATCTTTGTCACCTCACCCATCGAGATGATCCTATGCATCGGAAACAAAAATGCATCTTTGTTGTGAATAGTTGTTTTTGTCCGTATGCAAAAATTACATAATAAATCACTACTGCTCTACACCTGGTTTTGAGCCCTCTTTTGAATTAATGTTGCGAACATTTGACTTCATATTTTCATTCTTATATATATATATATATATATATATATATATATATATATATATATATATATATATATATATACACACACACACACACACATATATATATATATAATTATTAGTGAGAGAATATGCATATGTGCACACAGTTCCACTTTGTGCACCAGATCTCTGTAATCGGCCCTTCAAAAAGTGTGGATGGTCCTGCACGAAACCTTCACCTCTATAATTTTCTCTTTTTAACTAAATTTGAAATCACTGATCCATGCAACGAGTTATCTGAAGTATTTCACATTTACGGAATCCAGATCCTGAGTTTTTATTATGACTTCAGTGTAGGTGACATTGCTAAAAATGCTACGAAAATGATCGGTTCATTGTACCAGTCCAGTAAGTATCTGACTCGCCTAAGTTCTCTCTTACTAAAAGCCTCATCGGGCCAAAAATAGAGTGCTCCTGCAACATTTGGTCTGAAGCTGCCGAGTCATCACTTTCGTGCCGTGATGGTGTTCTAAAACGTTTAGGCGGCCTTGTGGATGTGATGGATTATTTTTGCTTCTACAACCCCTTTTCTACAAATGAAAACATCCCAGTTCTTACTTACGGCAAACATTTCTTAACCGGCCTTGTGAGTGATTAATTATACCACAAGCGAAATGTCGCCAGGCTTCCGTTAATATATTGCTTTTAATATAACATACCACCCCTATTACGATATTGAGTCCCCCCCCCACTAGGGCAACATGTGACACAAGGTCGGTTGTTTATTGTGGGTATTCCCGAGCCCGTAGGCTCGGCCCAAAAATATGCCCGTTTGAACCCGTATAAACGGGTTCTGGGCCGGTTTTACCTCCCCGAAGGAGACTACGCCCTTCGGCGTAGCCTCCTTCGGGTTCCTCTCCGTCCGTAGACAGAGAGGTGAACCGATCAGTCGCTCTGAAAATGAACTACTTACTCACGATATTGAGTATCCCCACCCCACTGAGGCAACATGTGACACAAGGTCGGTTGTTTATTGTGGGTTTCCCGAGCCCGTGAGCTCGCCCCCAAAATATGCCCGTTTGAACCCTATTACAGTGACAAACACTACGCTTTCCTGTTGCATTATTTAATAGCCCGTTCTGCCCAAACATCTTCATTCGTAGAAGAAAATCCCGAGGGAATGCTTCCCTGATAAATACAATATTGTTTTTTTTTTAAAGTCAAGGGTCTATCCTGTTCGTCCTGATATTAGTCTCTTATTTCTCCCTCTCTTACAATTTCACTTAGTAGACTTCTACCTTGAGTGCATCTTGGGTGACGTATCTTTAGAAAAAAAAGGTCGCTATCGGTATTTCCATAGCAAGTGTTCTGACGAGCTCTATTCATTGGTCTGACAAGCTCTCATTATTGCAGCTAGGATCGGCCGTTCCACGTACACAAGGATGAATCAGCACGATTCCCGTCGTATTTTATTCGGACATCTTCTTCCCAAAAGGTGCTGTTTTGTAGAACAAACTCCCGGCAAAACGTTTGTCAGATCACTACAAACTTCACTTCTTCAAGTCGAGGGTTAACCGTTACCTTTACTTACATAACCTCATGAAATGCTCTTCTTACTTCTTACATTTATACACCACCGCACAGTGACCCTCTACCTTGAGTGACTCTTAGGCCTTCTATTGGATGAGCATTTGTAAAAACATATAATCCTCATAACATAGCTCTTGTGCTTGGCACCAAAACTACATATGTCCGTCCTGGGTATGACGATAAATTAAAATATCCTCCTGGGTAAGACGATAATCTACATCAAAAAGCAAGGTCTCTGATCAGGAGGTTTTGAGGAGCGTGGAATCACCTCTTAATTGCTGATGTTCCCAGGTCCATCCTGACCCCGGGTGGTAGTTCCTGTTAGGTTCCCAGCTATGGGTAAATGGTTAAAACCTAATCTATGGTCAAAACATTACGAAAGTCTAAAAATAGGTTTTAATACCAGAAATACTTAGTAAAAAAATTACCAGAAAAAAATATTTCCAGCAATACAGTTTTGAAAACAAAATGTTTACCAGCTATACATTTTTAGGAAAAACATATTACCATCATCAAAAAACTTGTCGGCATTAAATAACCCATTGAGGTTGATATGCCGTAAAACAAACCAAACAGATAGATAGATAGATAGATAGATAGACGGATTACCATCAACAAAAATCTTGTCAGCATTAAATAACCCATTGAGGTTGATATGCTGTGAAACAAAACAAACAAATATATTTTGAGATAGATAGATAGATAGATAGATCTACATATGGTGCCCTAATTAAACTAACGGGATAATATTATTTTAGATATATTTCATTCGGAGAAGAATTTCGTTTCTCAGATGAATTATAACAAAGACACAAGTAGGAGAAAATGATGGGAAAATATATAACGAACAATTGCAGTTTTTTTGTCCTTTTTTATATTTTTTTTGTATTTATTTACAATTTACGTATTTTTCCTCAAAAGGATGAGGCAACTTCGCCCCTTACCCGGTTTACACACTTCCCCAGTCTTTTGAACAGGAGAAGAGTTTTAGTCCTTGCTTCCTGTTTCAGAGTGGACTTCCGGTTCCGGCTAAATTCTACTTTAATTCTATACTTCAAACGTTTCGCTATACGCTCTAAAATTTTATTTAATATTTATTCAGTTTTCCTCAATAGGAGTAGGCAACTTCGCCCATCACCCGGTTTAAACAGCTCCCCGATATTTTGAACAGATATAGAGATTTAACCATTGTTTCCTGTTGAGTTTCCTGTTGCGCCTAAAGACATTTTTCATTCTCTTTCACTCCAAGTAGCTCCTTGGGCCTCAGTATCATTATCGTATTGCTCGGGAGGAATTGATTAAACTTGGTTTGAGCTTTATACTCTTTGAAGGAATGAATGTAGGCTTACGGCTACAAACCCACCATCAAATATGAGTCATTTTTTAGATTAAAACTGTTGAAATTAACAACGCAATGTACCTATGAACGACGCCCGCCGATGTATGAACATATGACGGAATGGTTATATGAAGCAAAGTTTTAATAAACTTCGCGCTATTTGCTATACTTAGCTTCACATCATTCTCCAGGTGAAAGTATTTTTGACTAGTGAAACTATGATACCATTATTAGAGATATGCAGTAGTGAGTTCGATTCTCACTTGGTGCCTCATATTCACTCAGTAATTCTCTACGTTAGACATTGTTTCGAATTAGATTCTGGTCATTCCAAAATTCTACTTCAACTCTGTACTTCTAACGACTCCGCCTAAACTCTGAAATTTATCTACTATTTTTTTCTCGATAGCAGTCGATAGGTGCATCTATCGCCAGGTTCACACGCCTCCCCGAATAATAGAGGTTTATCCTTTGTTTCCTGTTTAGGATCGGGTTTCTTTTTCCTCTTAAAGTCTTTTTCATTTACTTTTACTCCTGGTGCGGCATTTAAGCTACTCTCAGCAAATCACAATTGCTGGAGACATATTTAAAAACCGTGTTCAGGAATACTTGTCAGTATATTGTGACGTGTCGCTGTTTAAAGCGAGGTTGTTTCCTTGATGATTTCATTTGTGAAAACTCATTTATCAGTGTTACTTTTCAGGAAGTTTTCAGTTTTGAAAATAATCGAAAAGTCAAACGAATCTGAATGGATGGCCTTCTTAGGAGATAAACAGGTTCTTTTTTTTTTAAGTAAATTTAATTACCAGAGTTTCTTAGGAATTTCGTCATCCGGCATAAAATTTGTTAGTAATTTTAGATAATCATTAAAGTAGAGGCCATTGAAAAACTAATCACCCATCCAACTTTTGAGTGGTCCCTTTTCCGGAACACAATGGGCTGATAAGGGGTGGTGGGATCAAAGCCAGTGTCCATATAACGAGCAGTCGGTGAGCAAGAGACCAGCGTGCAGGGAGGAATCAGCAGCTGCCGAAATAGGGCAGTGAGGGTGAGGGTCCCTTTTCCGTGGCCGGAAGTTAGTAAGATAGCGTATCACCTCGACGAGGTCGAAGAAAAACGTGAGATATCGTATTGTTTACTATTTCCCGACCACTGTCTTGAAAAGCATTTGTCGATTTTCGTTGTTGAATTTGATCACGGCCAAGGAAACAGACCCATGAACATAGCTAGCCGGGTGTATATACGCATACAACCGACCTTGGATGTCGACATAGTTGTTCAGTGACTGTCGTGTGGAACTCGTCGTCAAAGACTCCACAAAATAGTTCTGTTTTGTAATGGATAATATACAGAAGAAAGAATTATTATATGATATGATATCATCTGAAAACGTCTGAAAGACCTTAGGGAAATGGTTTGGAAGAAATGTCTACATAGTCTTTTGTTTTCCTGGAAAGGGAGATATTCCAACGTTTATGCCATTAACGGTCCAAAGATTAAAATGAACGTATATTAGCCTTCTATATTTCTGGCATAGAACTTATCGTTAAACTGACGATACAGATCAAAACAATTTAACACCTGAGCGCATAAATTGAAATTGCGAATGAACTTATTTCATTTGATGTCGTTATATTTAACAATGGCAGCATGGCCCGGCGTTGCCCGTGCTTGATTAAAAAAATCTTACGACTCATACAGCAATCGCTATCACTTGACTTAAATATTTTTGCCCTTCCTTGCGTTTAAAGGAGTGCCCTTTGGCGTGCTGATGTTGCTACATGTCTTACTTCTTGCCTATCTCACACTGCGAATTTTTTCCAAGATCTATACTAAACATTAAATCTGTGACGAAAAAAGAACTAAACAAAATGAACGCAAAACGATCAGCTTTAAAAAAGGAGTCGGAACTGGAAAAATCGAATGAATAAAGAATGTTAATAACAAATACTTTTTCACACCCAAACCCAGTTCTGCGGAATCAGAATCAACGTTGAGTTTAAGCAAGCGAATGAGCCAATTGGAGTAAAGTGCCATGCAGATTTAAATTTTTCCCACTTGTGACGAATGCAGCTATCGATTTTTTTTGCATGCTAGCATGCTAGTTAACATTCGTGTCAGTCAGCTGTTGACTCTCACGCTGGCCAATAGAATTTCCCTGCCTATTCGTGGCAGCCATCTATAGGCTGTCACTTTGGCCAGTAGAAAACGGCCGCAAACTACATGAAAACTGCCGTAGAAGCATGAAAAAATCGATTATTTCCACTACCGATGGAAATTGGGAAATGCAGCGCCGGTCTTGGCCTTCCCACTAACTTGGAGCATGTGCATGTAAATTTTGGTGCAAATCCGTCGAAAATTTTGGCCATGCATTCGTTATACACACACACACACACACACACACACACACACACACACACACACACACACACATCCTGCCTTTTATAGATAGAGATTCGGGGCCGCTAACATTGTATACGCTACATGTGTTATCTCTCGACTTTCTAACTCAGTTTCTTGAAAACCAACGACAATGATCGAAATATGATGGAACATAACACACAATTTCGGTAAATTCATTTAAAATACCCCCAACAAAAAATGAATTAATAATATAAAAAGATATATCATTATATAACTAGAGGCATTAACAAAAGTAAATAATAATAATAATAATAATAATAATAATAATAAAATCTGCAACTTCTACGGGAAGGAAACTGAAAGAAAATGGTATGAACACCACCCAGACCCGGTTACGGAGATAGGACCTGTTACAATTCTATGGGACTACACAATACACACTGACAGAACAATCAAGGCCAATCACCTAGATATTGTTATTAAAGAGCACAAACAAAAAAAGTGCCTCCTTATTGATATGGCAGTCCCTGCTGACTGCAATGTATCTTTGAAGATATCTAAAAAGCTGTCAAAATACAAGGACCTTGAAATAGAAATCTCGAAAATGTGGCATATGGGAACATCAAGAATCCCTATTGTAGTTGGAGCCCTAGGACTGGTTGGAAAAGATTGCAGTAGACTAATTGAAGGGATTCCTGGAAGTCCATGCCTTAAGGTGATACAAAAAATTGTTCTGACAAGTACAGCGCACACTTTACGAAAGATTTTTTTTTTGTCTGTGTAAAATGTCATGATGCCATTTTTAACCTTAGGTCCTTGGGAAAGAAATGTGTAAACGCCAGAAATGAAATATAATAATAATAATAATAATAATAATAATAATAAATCTCAAAAATGTGGTACATAGGAACATCAACAATCCCTGTTGCAGTCGGAGCCATCGGATTGGTTGGAAAAGATTCAAGTAGACTAATTGAAGGGATTCCTGGAACTCCATGCCTTAAAGTTATAAAAAAAATGTTCTCACAAGTGCAAGGAATTTTTCTATGTAATTTTTTTCCCCCGTGGAAATTGTCATGATGCCATTTCTAACCTTAGGTCCCTGGGCGGGACCCAGAACGAAATATGTACACACCAGAAAATAATAATAATAATAATAATAATAATAATAATAATAATAATAATAATAATAATAAAAGGAAACTGCAAGAAATTGGTAAGAATACCACTCAGACTGGGTTACGAAGATTTTTTGGGACTTTAAAATAAACACAGACAAATGAACCAAAGTTAATCGTCCAGACATCGTGTTTAGAGAATGCAAAGACAAAATGTACCTCCTTATTCACATGGCAGTCTTTGCAGACAGCAATGTATCATTGAAGATCTTCAAAAAACTATCAAAATACAAGGAACTTTAAACCGAAATCTCCAAAATGTAACGCTTGAGGGCATCAACAATTCCAGTTGTAGTTGAAGATGGAGCCCTCGGATTGATTACAGAAGATTCCAATAGACTCATTCAAGGGATCCCTGGAAGCCCATACCTTAAAGAAATACAAAAAATGTTCTTACGAGTACAGCACCCTTGAAGGGCTTGGTCTATGCAAATATTTTTTCCAGTGGAAAATGTCATGATGCCATTTCTAACCTTAGGTCCCTAGGCGGGACCCGGAAAGAAATGAGTAAACATCAGAAATCAAAGGAAATAAAATAAAGATAATAATAATATATTACTAAGTAATAAATAATAAACAATGAGTAAACAGTTAACAAACAATACTATAAAATAGCTATGGATAATTGGATCTAGAATTATTTCTACTCAATAGGCTCTACATTAATTTGAACTACATAGCAGCGACAGTTTGCTTCAACGAAATCTTCAGTGCGTGTGTTTTTGCTAGACTACTTATTGTGTCCTCGTAAATGCAGCATTATGGGTAGGTCTGTTGGATTGTTCTAATGATTATTGGATAGGCCGTTTCGTTTATGTTTCAAAGCCAGTAATCGTTAGAATAATACAACAGACCTACCGATAATGCACGATTTACCTGCATGTATAAATAGTCGGGCCTAAATGCAACACATAGCCTGTAGCTTGCGTTCAAACATGAACCAGACTGTCGCCATTCAGGGTTGACCTCACTGTCCCCTTATATATATATATATATATATATATATATATATATATATATATATATATATATGTGTGTGTGTGTGTGTGTGTGTGTGTGTGTGTGGTGTGTGTGTGTGTTTATGTGTGCGTGTTTTAATAGGAGAGGAAGCGAGAGGAATTATGTGGCCATCTCTCATTCGCTTTCATCAATATTATAATTCGTACACGTGTCAACAGCTCTGGACAAGAGAGCGTGATCTCCTTTCGCAAACATGTTGACGCCGTCCTAGATTTGCTTCCAGACGAAAACTCACGCCCTACTCTAACCAAAACCCAATCGACAGCCGGAGGAAATCAATAAAATATTCTTAGGGTCACTGAGAGACAAAACAGATTTACAGCGTCGTGCCTGTTTCATTAACGTCAGTGTCAAGACTCGTTAAAACAATAAACAGAAAGGAAAACACGGATTTAGAGATGTTGAACTTTATTGAGTGGAATGTTATGATCGGTTATTCGCGTTGTTTTGCAAGGCATTCACTCTACTGCTGTTAGCCTTTCGCTTTGTCTAACGACGTTGGCCTCCGTCATTGCGGACTCGGCTTTCATCTTGGCTTGTAAATCTTGAATGAGACATGATTATGATCTTTTGTTAGTTATTCGGATTAGTGTCTTCATCTTCCTTGTTACGTTTCAGTCTTTTTTCGATTCCGACTTTTAATAGTACAGTGTAACCCGGATATAAGGGAGTTGTCGGGACCGGAGAAGAAGTCTCTTATATCCGGGTTTCTCTTATATTCGGGTTTGGTCTATTTTGTTTAGGTAAGTATGGGAACACTTTGGGGCCAGAGAAAATCTCTCTTATATTCGGGTTTCTCTTATATTCGGGTTACACTGAATTTGTTATACAGGGTAACCCGGATATAAGAGTTATCGGGACCGGAGAAGAAGTCTCTTATATCCGGGTTTCTCTTATATTCGGGTTTGGTCTATTTTGTTTAGGTAAGTATGGGAACACTTTGGGACCAGAGAAAATCTCTCTTATATTCGGGTTTCTCTTATATTCGGGTTACACTGAATTTGTTATACAGGGTAACCCGGATATAAGAGAGTTGTCGGGACCGGAGAAGAAGTCTCTTATATCCGGGTTTCTCTTATATCCGGATTTGGTCTATTTTATATACATTAACACAGGCTCTAATTTGGGATCAGAGAAAATCTCTCTTATATCCGGGTCTCTTATATCCGGGTTACAATGTACATCTTTTCTTTTCTTTTTTTTTTTGTTATTTTCACTGAACTCTTGGAATATCAAATTGAACTATTTTTTTCCTCAATCCACGTTAGTTGAATGTTATCCTTTGTCGATGGGCAGTGAATACTGGACAATTTCCTTACAGACGATGCGTGACAAGTGGAATATCTGTCTACAGAAGGAGACTGAGAATATTATAAAAACAGTATGTGAGCAATGAGGTCGTTTGCAGCAAAAGTAAAACAAACAAAACACATTTCAATCAGAAACAGTCAAGAAATTTGAAGCATTTAATGAGGAAAAACAGTTTGAAGAATTTGAATCAATAGACATGTCGAAGGCATAAGATGAGTGGAATACTACGAGTAACGTAACAGACTTGTGTAAATTTATGACAGCAGGGTGACTGGGAATAACAGGGAAGAGACAAACATTAATAAGAAGCTTCCCTGTACTTTTTCTAAAAAATATTTTCATCGTAAACGTTGTGGTAAGCTTTCCAACATGCCACATAGAATTTATAAATTTAAGCGGACTATAAGTCGGGCGATAAGATCTCATCATTTTACAATCTATTGTAACATTAAATTCTATGCTACCATTTTCTTCATTGCGCATAGTCAATTCATCAACGAGCTGACTTCGTCAAGGAAACGGTCTAAAGAGGCGATCCTGGCGAGCGATCGCAGCGTGCAATCCCAGCGTGCGATCCCCGCATCCTATACATTTTTTTTTGTGCCGTCTCCCTTCAGGATATAGGCGATCATGGCCCTCCACTTCCTCCTATCCCTTGTAGCTCACAATAACTTTCGTTCCTCTGCCACCCCCCCCAGACCACGTTCTGTCATCCAATTCCTTAAACCCACCAGGTATGTTATGTGTTGCTTTACCCTTGTCTCTCTTTCCATTTATTTGACCCGTTAGTATCAGATTCTCCAGGCCCCATTTCCTCATTATGCGTCCCAGAAACTTCACTGACTCTTCCTGATGTTAAGTATAACCCCCCCTCGTTGTTTGCATCCTCTCCAAGATCTCATCATTGCTCAAACCCTTGGTCCATGATATCCTCAGCATCCTTTTGTAGAACCACATCTTCGTCGCTTCGAATAACTTGGTTACAAAATACTGCTCTGAGCGCTTTGCGAGACGATGGTGGGAAACATTTTTGAAAACTCATTTATCAATGTTAATTTTCAGAAAGTTTTCAGTTTAGATAATAGTTAAACAATCAAATTAATCAAATGCATTGTCTGTAACGATACGATTTCTCACATAGGAGATAAATAGATACCTTTTTTTATTTTAAGTAAGTTTAATTACCAGAGTTACTTAGGAATCTGGTCTTAAGTCATAAAAAATTTGTTAATGATTTTAGATAATCATAAAAAGTAGAGACCTTTGAAAAGCTAATCACCCATCCAGCTTTTGTGTCGTTTCTTTGAGAAAACCGTACAGCATTCGCTGCCGTATAGGATGACAGATGTCACGCAACAATTCAGTACTCTTTTCTTTGTTGCCAAAGAAATCATCCGGTCTTTTAATACTATCTGACAACCATACTACTGGTTTATACAATTCTTGGAGGTAAAATTGGTTAGACGGAACTATTCGGAATACGTCAATGGCGGCGCGAATACAAGATCGCAAGTCATCGTGACCGATGAGCGCACCGACCTTGTTAAAACTATTAATCGTGCCAGATTATCCGCTCTCACCCAGAAAGTGTAAGTAAAATCTTCTCAGCATAGTTGCACAATAAACTATTGGTCTGTGCGTGTGTAGAACAAACACAAAATGTGTCCGAGCAGGGTCATGCAATAGGGTTGGTTTGAAAAGTCCTTGTGGTTTTTGATTATCTTCAAGATGGCCACGCCATTCTTTTCTCCATCTGATATGAAAATGTTAACGATGCAGAAAGTAAAATATTCAAGTCGTTCAAATTCCAGTGGATTTAGTTGCTTTCGTTAACTTCAGCTAAATTCCCTTGGAAACCGTTATAAATTCATATCCCCCCCAGCTATAGGTAAAATAGTAGAGCCACGCTGAGAGGCAGCCTAGAAGAGGAAAAAATCTGAATTCAAACCAGCGATTTATTTATTGAGGCTTTCATAGTCAACTCTGAAATGTGTGAATGCTTCGACACTAGTTGATTAGACTTAGACTTTCGACAAAAGTCCACTGGAAACATATTTTCCTATATGTCAAAATGACGAGAGAGTACATGATATATGTGGATACATATATATATAATAATTCCATTTGTTATACAAACATATTTCATTCTTAGTTTCGAATATATATATATATATATATATATATATATATATATATAAATATATATACATACCTTTTCTACAATATATTTTATATAGTAATAGATACAATATGTAAAACATATTAATAGAAATAAACTGTTAGTAAAAGTATTTTTCTTAAGTTTTTATTATTAATGGCAGTTCAACGAGTGAACAATTTTGAAACAGCTAAATATCATTTGCGGGTGTGTGCCAGTATAAATTGCTTCATTGCATGGGGTAGCTTGTCGATCCCTGTTGTAGAGGACTCAAATTGAACAAAATATGATACTGAACACGTTTATTCCTAACTATAGCATATATATATATATATATATATATATATATATATATATATATATAGATAGATAGATAGATATAGATAGATAACTAGACTCGTTTCGAAAAAACCCTCGAATTTTTGATTTGCTAATCAAATCAATCTCGAGAGAAAAAAAGGTTTTAAAAAAGAAAGAGCTACAAACATGAACTTCTGCCGACAAAAAATCGCACAGATGCAGGTCTGAAGCCCAAAAAAAAAACCCCGATACGAGTAACAACTAACTAACAAAAGAGCTCAATACAACCGTAGAGCAGACCTAGATACACCTAGTGAGCCAGACAAACTTACCTAGGTTTCACCTAAACGGATCGTCAGGGAAAGTTTGGCTATGTCTGGCTCACTAGGTGTATCTATCTATCTATCTATCTATCTATATATATATATATATATATATATATATATATATATATATATATATGAAATGCTTGTCCCTCGTTTCATTAGTTCGCACTATTCGGAAGACCCTATGTCTGGTAAAAGGACCCTGCACCATGCCATACAAGCCAGGCATGACCGCATCATCCCTTATATCTGGACACCTAACTCCCCAGACTGCAAACCCCTAGATTATTATGCGTGGGGCGCTGTAGAGCGGGAGACAAACAAAATTCCTTGTAACACCAAAGATGAACTGAAAGCAAAAATTATGGCAAAAAACACCAGCTTAAACAAGGAGACCGCCCAGAAGAAATGCAGCAGTTTTCGAAGTCGTCTTTACTCCTCAGACTTTCAATGTATTTTTTTATGTAATTTTGGTGAATATATCTCTTAAAATCATATACCAGTGTTATTTTCATTTTAGCGTAATTTAGACGACGATTTATCTATCGCACACTATATGCATACATACACATATATATATATATATATATATATATATATATATATATATATGTGTGTGTGGGGGGTATGTGTGTGTATGTGTGTGTTTGAAACAAACTGAAATATATTTGTGCTCTAGTCATTTGGTAGTTTATAAATAAGTGGTGTAATTTTTTTTTCATTTGCAAACGCCGAAAAAATGAAATCTGTCTTGTCTCCGCGCATGCGCACTGTTTTCGGTCTTTTGAATACGAGAAAAGAAAGGCGAATTTCAGACTAGACAAAAAAATATTTGCCTTATTTATTCTTAAAGTTCGGTGAACAAGTGCGTCTGTGGTATATGTTCTATATATATATATATATATATATATATATATATATATATATATATACGAATGAATGAGTGCACCTTTAGCCCTCAGTCGTGGTTTCCACAGTTCTTCATATTTTGCCCCTGTTTTTCATGTACATCATTTAATTTCCCTTTCATACTTCTCCTAGGATATATATATATATATATATATATATATATATATATATATATATATATATAAGATATTCAGTAAAAAAATAGTGAAAAAGAATCTGCTGCTTTTAACGTATATATATATATATATATATATATGTATATATATATATATATATATGTGTGTGTTACAAGCAATAGATTCTTTCACTAATTTTTTACTGAATATTCTATATTCTTGTGGATAAAACAATATAATCTACATCGATATTTTAAATGTCTATTCTTACTGTTTTAAAATTCCTCTTCTTTTACTATGTCGTGATTATGACTCTCCACCATTTCCTTTTGTTTTTAGCTCTTAATAAATATCCTCTTTTTTGTTATCTCTACAAAACCTTTCTCTGATCTCTATTTGCTCGGGTCGCTTGGTAAATATACATTGTTTTCATCTGCCTTTCTATTTCTTTAATCGGGTTCACCCCATGCATGACAGTAAAGCCTCAGATACACAACATTTAATGGGTGTGGAAGTGTTAAAATTAGGATCATTGCTATATATATATATATATATATATATATATATATATATATATATGCATGTATACATATATATATATATATATATATATATATGTGTGTGTGTGTATATATATATATATATATATATATGTATGTATGTATGGATGGATGGATCTATGTAAAGCCTAAATAATTAAGTAAATAAAAAAGAAGCAAGATCAGAAGAAAATAAGGAAAGAAAGAAAGAAAGCAAGGAAGGGAAGAAGGAAATAAATAAATAAATAAAATATATAAATAAATTTATAAATAAATAATAATTAAATATACATCTGACAACAGTTTTATAAATGAGGATCACATCATTCAATGGATTAACAGTATTTTAATGCATACATCATGTTTTTCCTTCTGTGACGGTTACACACCTGGCCCAGTGTCGGATCCTTTGGTTACGGCGCCAACGGTGACGTCGCTCCTCCTGGTCGCTCCTCCTGGGTCCAAGCGTGCCGCTCCAACCCTTTGGTCAGATGATCACCAGCCTCGCCTTTCCCGACTCGCTTCCAATACCTGGTCACTAAAAGCAACTATACCGATCTCCGGTCTGTCTACCCACGCTGTGTTTAGATCTTAGACAGACGGGACCAGCAGGGATCGGGGCCGATACAAGTTGAGTCCGACGGGGTGGCAAAACACAAATAAAATAAAACTCACGACACCAAACAAAATTGCTGATAAAAAGGGTAACAACCTTTTATATCTTAAAGTCCGTTACATAAAAACAAAAGTGTTCTCATTTCCCGACCCGCTCTGTGGACTATGGCACCAAGCTTCTATCACACAATAGAAAAATGTCGAATTACCTACTTTCTAGAATCATGTATGTATGTCGGAGTGTGGTTCAGTTCGACACTGGGGCTAATTTCTATCGATCATTCGCAGTTGATTCTTCTCTCCGACTTATTTGTATTTCTTCTTCTTCGTCTGCTTGGGCTGGTAGTTTTCCTGTTTCAACTTGGTGGAAGATTTCTTGTTTCAACTTAGCCGCAACTCTCTGTCGTCTGAGGTGGTCTTTTCTCACTGCCGTCCGGAGCTGAACTTTAACTTCTCATCGACTTTCGGCTTGTCTGCAGCTCCAATTCTTCTCAGGCTTTCAGGCAATCTTCTTCTTCATCTACTTGGGCTGGAAGTTCTTCTTGTCTGAGGGTTCTTTTCTCGCTGCCGTCCGGGGATGAACTTTAACCTCTCATCGACTTTCGGCTTGTCTGCATCTCCAATTCTTCTCAGGCTTTCAGGCAATCTTCTTCTTCGTCTACTTGGGCTGGAAGTTCTTCTTGTCTGAGGGTTCTTTTCTCGCTGCCGTCCGGGGATGAACTCATGTCTTCTACTTGGGTGGAAGGATTTCTTGTCTGAGGATTCTCTTGCCCGCAAAGGGGCGAGTGAATCGGGCCTGATGGCCGCGTTCAGGCTCCATCCCTGCCCGCGGTCCAGCTGCAACTCTCAACTCCAACTCCAACTCTACTGATTTCTGTCGACTGGGGTCCTGCTTATATTGACGCCGCAACAAACTGGGGTGGGTCTGTCGGCGTCAGGGTTTTCTCGATAATTCCAAAAGCTGCATTAATTCTGTCTTCTCCATTATCGCTATTGTTTTCGCCCCTACTTCCTCGCAGTACCTTTGGTGGGGCGGCGCACATCCATCTCTCTTAGTCCCTCGTATGTCAGGTGACCGCTTTTCAACCAATCGTTCCTGATCGAGCATTTCTTTCCCTTTTCTTCCGCAGGTCACGTGATCGTATTCGACCAATTGTTATTGATCAAACATTTCTTTCCCTTTTCTTCCGCAGGTCACGTGATCGTATTCGACCAATTGTTATTGATCGAACATCCTCTCCCCCTCTGTTTGCGGGCGTGGTTACATCGTTCTTGTTTAAAAAAACAAAATCCAATTTTGCCTTTTTTTTGCACGTACGCAAAATGACAATCTTTGGCTTTCTCTCACCTGGACTTTGTCAAACAGCCCGCTGCTAATTAGTCTTGACTTTAGAAAGGATCTTTTCCGCCTTCTTGGCGCCCTCTGTGAGCCAAAAGCAATTGTCCCTCTTTTTACCTCTTTGTTTTTACCTGATAGTCGAAAATCTTAATTATCTACATTGAAATGTCTCTACTTTATTAACGTGGGTGTCCAATTCTTAACAGGTCTGTATATCGTTCCACCGGTCCTCCCCTCAACCCAAAGACACTTTTCTCTGATTAAAATTGTTTTCATTGTTCCCAAAATTTCTCTTTATCCAAATTGATAAGGTGTCTTTCCATGCAAAAGTAGTTTTAGGTGCTCTGACCGACATTCTTACCAAAATGACTTTCGAAAATCGGCCAAGACGCTGACCTAAATCTCTTTCTGACTCCTATCTCCACCCTCAATTGGGTCATGCGTCATACATTTCTCTTTTTTCTTTTTCTTCCCTTCCTTCCTTTTCCTTCCTTTCTTTCCTTCTTCTTTCCTTAGGATCGTCTAGTACACTCTTAGTGAATTATTTTCAACTCAGTTATTTTCCGTTTAAAAAAAAAAAAAATTAACAACCTGTTTAGTAACCGAGTAAGAAAAAATTAAATCATATTTCTATGAATATTTCTAATAATGCAAGGTGCCACACTTCGACTTCACCATTAATCGCATTAATATTGCTGATTGGTTCTATGTATGATTATTTCTTTTACATATATACATATATATATATATATATATATATATATATATATATATATTAAACGATGTTTGGTCGAATAATCTAGACATATTTTTTCTACCTTATTTAATCATCAAAATCATCTCAGATTCACAGTAGTTTTTTTTTTAATTATTTCTTTTATTTTTCCAAGTATTTCCATGTGCATTTACAAAAAAAAAGATAGAGCTATCAATTGCGGTAATTTTCGTTTTAGCAACTCATCCCTGAAGATGATCTTGGATGTGAATGAAACTACTTTTGAAAATAAAAGAAAAATACAAAACTATTAGTTTGGTGCAAAAATAATGACGTAATAATGTCGTTCTTTGACGTATTTTTTAACGTCAAAAAACGACATTCTGACGTCATTATTTTTGTTAATAGATCGTTTTTCTTACCCAGTTTTATAACAGCACTAAGAAATTGATCCGTAAATTTGAAAGGATAAACAAATAGAAATGATATGCCTAGATTATTCAACCAAATGCTTGAATGAAGATATGCTGCTCATATATATATATATATATATATATATATATATATATATATAAGAAAATATACTTTTAAGGTGTGCTATATTTATGGGATAAAGTGCTCAATATCAGAGATAGAACGTGCGTGAATATAAAAGTGAACATTAAAGTAAACACTTAGAGGCGACAAGCTGTTTCACGCTAGACGCAATCGTCAAGCAAGACGCATTCGTGGCCTGACGATTGCGTTTATCATGAAACAGCCAGTCGCATTTAAGTGTTGACTTCGGCATTCTTATATATATATATATATATATATATATATATATATATATATTATTTATTTAAAAACATGATTCAATCGCTACATAAGAGTTCTACTTGTTTTGAAACATGAGAACACATATGTAGCATGTTGGAATCATATTTTTAAATAAATAATTATATTTATGCCCTTCTTTTTTATCGAGCACTATTTTTTAAAAATAATAACAAAAATACTAAAGAACTGAGTTCGAATTCCATACGTTTGGGAAAGGTATGAATCCTCTTATTCCCCTGCTCAGCTATAGTAGGAAAGACCGGTTTCTATAGCATTTCTACTGCAGAAAGAAATGGCAACCTACTGCGGGAAAAATCTGCCTCATCAGTCATGTATCAAAATATACATTATCTGCTAACGTAACTAACTGACTGATAGTATATTCTATCAATAAATGTCAAAATAACTCTTGCACGTGATTTCATTAGTAAATATCAGTCTGATTTGTTTTGTTTTAAGGCATATCAATCTCAATCATTTTTTGAAATATATATTAGCAGCATTAAAATTCTTATCGGCATTCAATAAATACTGATAAGATTTTTATTGGTGCGAGTATTTATTTTTTTCAAAAATGTATAGCTGGTAAATATTTTCTTTTCAAAAATGTATTGCTGATCATATTTTTTCTTCAAAAATTTATTGCTGGTAATTTTTTTACAATGTATTTCCGGTATTAAACCGTATTTTTACATTTTCATAATGTTTTGACCCCAGTTTAGCGGTTAACTATTTACCCATAGCTGGGACACTAATAGGTGCTACCACCCCGGGCCAGGTCGGACTTGGGAACACCCACAATTAAGAGGTGATTCCATGCTAGTGAAAACCTCCTGATCAGAGGCCTTGGTATTAGATTTAGTTGATCGTCTTAACCAGGACATCATGCCCAAGAGAGTTGTGTTTATACTTGAGGCTATAAGTAAACTTTTTTTTCTGGTTTATACTTGAGTCAATGGGAAATATTGTTCGTAATTGTATATAAGCATGCGAACATATTGTTCGTAATTATATATAACATGCAGAAATTTTATGTGTTGCGATACAGTAGAGTAATGGTTGGCGGTTAGGATTGAGGAATCGGAGAGCCTAGTTCGATTTTCCAGTCGAAATTATTACATTCAGTTACGTGTCTTGGGATAGGTATGCATCCATCTGTTTTCTCCCAAGCTATAGGTAAAATAACAGGACAAACTGGCTCTTATAGACTTGGTTGTCAACCAGTCTGCGAAAAGGAAACTCTGAATTCAAACCGGATTAAACTATCTTAGAAAGTGTGTATGGCTGGAACTTTTGTTTGGATGTGACAAATACGTTTTACGTTGCCGGCTCAAACGGCCGAGTGAACGGTGCTGTCATTACAGGCATTTTATTTACCTGCTTGATTCTGATGCCTGCAATTCATAGCACCGACAATCGGATGCCAGTTTTGAAAACGACAATAGCTGCAATTTTTTTGAAAATTAGTAGTTTGTCCTTTCATATTGCTTAACTTAAATAATTTGTCAAATATTTCTTTTCAGATTTGTTGTCGTTAACTAAAAACGTGTATTAATGTAAAAGAGAGAAAAATGTCAGTTTAAAAAAGAAGTTATCACTGAAATAAAATCAACAGAAATAAGGTGTATACGTCAAATGAATTCTGTCGTCCTGTTTAGGTAAACGCACTGAATAACCCCTGCTCAAAGACATTCGTCGTCTCAAATCATTAAAATAGCTGTATAATGGGAGGAAAAATTTTCAGTCTTAGTCAAAGGGGAAAAAAATAAGAATTTTAAAATATTTTCTTTAATTGAAAATACCATTGTTTTTTATTCTTTTATTTTTTAATTTTTTTTTTAGAAAGTATTTCATTTCTTCCAAACCATTGCTCAGATTACTATCAGTTATTCGCTATATTATTATTATTATTATTATTACGACACTTATAAAAGAGTGTGATTTAAAGAAGAAACAGAAAAGACAGTCTCTGGCATTGTTCGACAATATTCCGATACAAAGTATGTCTTTTTCTTCAATCTATGCTTAAAAATTGTATACAAGTCTAAAAATATAGAAACATAATACAAATATTTGTATAAACGTCGCTTGTACTGATAATCAACGCGATAAAATGAATAAAACACAATCAGCTTGAAAAGAAAGCAACTGAAACGCGAGTAACACGGTGGGGACAGTGCTCATCATGAGAATTTTCGTTAGTTGAATTATTAGTAAGAGCAATTAATCAACTAATTTAATATAAATCTTATAGAACTCTCCTGTCAGTTTGTTCATTAACCAAGGGTAGGAAATAAGTAATTTGCATATATAATTATCCTCATTTATTTGCATATGTAATGTTCTTCATTTTTTTTTACTGTTGTGTCGGAAACCTACCACCCCTCTTGAAGATGAACGTGTCTGCGTCTGTGAACAAAGACTTTAAATAGTGGCATGTCAGTTGACATGGGGAAGACAGATAGACAGAGACGGTAAGACCTCCGAGTCTAGCTGAGTCGTGATACAGTCTTTGACTGTAAGCGATGTCTGTCGAACTCTCTGCGTTAGCAGAGAGGAACCCGGACGAAGCTTTGCCGAAGGGCAAGGTTTCGTCCGAGGATGTAGACAGGGCCTGAACCCGTCTAGGCGGGTTCAAAGCCTATATTTTTGACCGAGCCTATGGGCTCGGAGATACCCACATTAAACCGGCCTTGTGCCATATTCAATCCTCGTGGGTGGATCGATAAATACTAAAACAGATAGACCGAGAAGTTCTTAGCTGAGATCGTTATTGACTACTCAGGCGATTTCTGTACCTTTTTACCAACCTATTAAAACCCTTTTTATTGTTACGTCTTATTTGGCGTTTGTCTCTACTAACCCCAAATCAACATCATAACATTTACATATTATCCTCATGAGTTTTAAGGATCGTAAGGCCGGTGGATTCTTGATATTTTTTCAGAATATATACCTTAATATATTGTTCGAAATTACAAACGTTTTAATCTATTTCAAAAAAGCCTATAGAACATAATAATAATAATAATAATAATAATAATAATAATAATAAGGTCACTTGATGGCATCAATAATTCCATTTGTAGATGGAGCCTTCAGATTGAGTGGAAAAGGTTCCGATAGACTCAATGAAAGAATTCCTGGTAGCCGTTGCCTTAAAGAAATACAATAATTGTTATCACAAGTAAAGCTCACACAGTATCTAGGTAAAATGTGTGTGGACTTATACCCTTGTGCAAATTAATTGAAACAAAAAGAATAAATCCGTTTTCATTTATTTTTTTTATATTTTTCCAATGAAACATGACGCAAAGCACATGTTAGTACGTCGTATGACCATTCCACGGAGTCGTTCCTTGCAGATTGACTACAGATACTCGATTGGATTTAAATCAGGAAGATGTCTGGGTGAGTCTATAGTAATTTGATTTGCTCACTGGTAAGGCTTGACAGTGTTTTCATGCAGTGTTAGAATTTTCGTACGCCTCATTGGAGTAACGACCATCGCAGAGAATGGCCGTAGGACAACTAATCAACAGTCGAGACAGTAGTGTCTGCGTGTGATAAAAATCCGATGCACTCAAGGATGAAGCAATAATTTTGAACGCCAAACAAATTTTATCATACATATTCATATGACTGCACACTACTGCACATGAACTAATATGAGGAAAATATATAAATGAATTAAAACCTCTCATTCCTGTGGGTGTCTGACCGTCTGGTGAAGGAAAGGAAACTAAAGCAGTTGTTTCAATTAATTTGCACAATGGTGCAAGTTGTTTTTTTTATTTGTTTTTTATTATATTTTATTTTTTTTTTGTTTTACAAAAATGATCAATAGATAATATTTGGAAACCGTTTCTAACATTAGGGCTCTGGTGGGGAGCCGGAAGGAAATGTGTATACAACAGAAATCAAAGGAAACAAAGGATACACGCTTAGGTGATCATGTATCTTTCGATACATGGTGGACGAGGTAGAATATTTTTTCCCCGAGGTAGGTTGCCATTTCTTTCTGCGGTACACTGTTTGCCAAACAAGGCTAAAGAACCCAGTATGTTCTTCTATTCAACAAATAGTTAGGGGAAAAGAAATAGGAAGGAACAATTAAAAAAAACACACTATTTAACAATATTTCGAGTATATGTGTGTCTTCTTCAAGTGACGCTTAACGTTGCTTACAATTATAACAAAAAACATAAAAATTACATGTGTTTGTAAAATCGTCGCCTGAGAAAATGGCTGTACATGCAATCAAGTCGACAATACGAATGAAACGCAGAGAGTGTGAATTGAATGCAACTGAAACGTAAGTAACATAATGGGGGAAGTTCTCAACTTGAACTTTTTGTTAGTTGATTAGTTAGTAAGAGCAAGTAATGAAAAGAGATAAACTTTTTCGATATTTTACAATACTTATTTAAGAGCGCCATTTAAAAAAACAAAACAAAACAAAACAAAGGAAAGACACTGTGTTTAACAATTTCTGTAATTCAATCATTGACTAGGCGTTTTCATAATCATCCTGTTCTCCCAGTAACGTTTGCATTAATATTTGACCGCTGACAACGTTTTTCAATTTATGCGGTCAAGGAAACTTCATTAATCAGATCCACTCCCAGGGGTTCCGCCATTATTATGCGCCACCTATCCCTTGGAAAGGGGCTAAGGTTAATCCCTGGGGGGTTCTAAAAAGGAAAATGCAATAGGCTAGAACAGAGCTACTCAAAGTCTTGTTCACATTTCTATGTCTGTCTTCTTGAAATTACAAATATTAAGTCTTTCTAAAAACGTCGCTCGTCTTGAAAAAAGAAAGCGTTCTAATGGTAGTCAACGCCTTAAACCGACCATAAACGCAACCAGCTTTGAAACGTGGGTAATATAATTATAACAACAACTGTAATTTCGACGACCAACAGGGCCACCTAAATGACGATGTGTGTGAATGTATGGTGGAACGTAGAGGAGCCTCAGGAAAGGAAGAAAAGCTGTTAAGAGCCACAAGGCATAGGAAGTTTTGGAGAGCAATTCTCACTCCTGATCATAACATAATTTGAACTACCGTCGCCGTTTGGTTACCATTCGCCTGGGTCAGTACCTAGATGTGTGACAGCCTGGGATACTAGATGCTGAAAGCTTGTATGCGAAGGTGGTGTAGTGGATAACCGACATCCAATTCCACCCGGGTTCTGTTATATTTACTCATGCGCAAATGTTTGAATCTATTTCCTTCTCCTTCTTGTTATGGGTTAAATAGTAAGTATCTTGAAATATTTGTTTAGTTGTTATAATATTCGTTCTAAAAAATAAGAATTATTCTTGTAATTCAAGTTACTTTTCGGCTTTAAATAACCTACAAATGGGTTGATAAGACGTAAAAAACAGACCAGTCGGATCAAATCAAATTCCTGTCCCCTAAGAGCCGAAGTATGGATGAGTTTCTTAGTGCTGATACAAAATTGATCAAGAAAGACGACGTAGTTTTGGTTAGTTCTTTTATTTTCCCAAGCACTTTCAGTCTCATGCAAGATCATATTCAGTTGTGAATTACGCACTCTACCCTACACGCGAGCCACTAGTGTCCCGCTGACGAGACGCGGATGGAAACGCCAGAGGTCCTCTGGTGGCAGCCATCGGTGCGCTACCGACGGACCACCGGTGGACCCCTAGCAGCCGCCAGTGGTAACATTGCTGAGACGAACACTCCGGGGGCCCGACAGTAGGCCAACAGCTAGTGGCATGTAAACCAGTAGCAGATTGGTGGCTTGCGTGTAAGGTACTGATATCAGCGAAATAATAATATATGTTTAGGCAGTTTCATAAATTCAAGTTGTCATGGTGACACCTACTATTGACTGCTTGCTATCCAATGTCTTTTGGCATGCAATTGTATTTTGATATATCAAAAGTATTACCTTTTATCGCAGATCTTTACGTTACTGTTGATTTTCTGTACAGATCCAAAGACATCCTATGAATAAAACGTATTATTAATGTTTATCATATATTCGGTTATGTCAAATATATTTCTTTTTTTAATGCAACAAAGATTATTGCAAGAAAACATCTAAAGACTAACTCTGACTCTGTTCTTTGATTAATGTTATTATATTTTCGATTCTATCTAATATACATTCACTTTTTTACAATCCTTTACTCCAAAGCATATTTCATCTGCACATCTAAAGTTGATCTATGACTCAACACATTTTCTTATATTATTATGTATTCAGTGTATACGAAAAGTATTTTATATTGGTATAACATTTCAAAATAGATTTCATGTCCAGATCGGAAGAAATCTCTGGATCCACTTTTATTATTAAAGTTATTTTTATACACTATTGCAAAAAAAAAAAAAAAAATTGACCATTCTCCATTTCTATAAACAAAAACGACTTAAAATGAGGTATAAGTATTTTTAAAGTAAAAGATAAAATTTCTGCACCTTCAATATATGTGTTTTTAATTTAACTAAAATAAGCAAGTAACTGAAAAAATATAACATTATCATATTTTCTTTTCATTAATAAACACACTACCTGCTTTAATTAATGCTTTACAAATTTCTGCCATTCTTTCAAAGAGCTGAAAAACGTAGGTAGCAGACCTTCTGAGGTATTCTTCTACCACTGAAAAAGCTCACTCTTACGCTTTGGGTATTCTCTTGGAAATCTCTTATCCAATCCCTACCATACTAATTAATCGAAGGGAGGTCAGGTGATTGAGTTTGCAAAGTCATAATTTCCAAAATTTTGTTCCGTTTTTCTGTCTTGAAATAATATTGAAATGATTTAGTGTAGAGTTTTGGATCGTTGTCTTGTTGAAAGGTGACTTTCTCCCAATTATGAAGAAGCCATATTGTATAGTATGTCTTTGCAAAATCGAATGATCTTGTTCTTTTTTCACCATTCTCTTGAATTGAATCTAATCTTCAGTCATTTCTCCCCCAAATATCCACACATCATAACAGGCTCACCACCAAAGTAAATCCAATGTAAAAACAGAAATTTTATTTTTTACTTTAAAAGAAAATACACAAAGAACCTCATTTTAAGGTCACACGCTTTTTCTTGTAGTTTATATTATAATGAATATAATCGATTTTCAATTTTGTAGCCATTTACTCGAAAGCCTATTTCATGCAAATGCTAAATATTACCGTAAATGCTTTCTTATTATTAATATTGAGCGAGAGAGAAGCAAGTCAGCAGTGAGGCATTAGGGTGCCCAGTTCGAAATAACTTCAGTTCTTCGGAATGTGCAGGTGCAAATCCAAGGGCATGTCCAGTTCGAAATATCTCCAGGGCTTCGAAATGTGCAGGTGCAAATCTAGGTGCATGCCCAGGTTGAAATATCTTCAAGGCTTCGAAATACCTTTAGGTCTTCGAAATGTGCAGGTGCAGATCCAGATGCATGCCCAGGTTGAAATACCTTCAGCGCTTCGAAATACCTTTAGGTCTTCGAAATGTGCAGGTGCAGATCCAGCTGCATGCCCAGGTTGAAATACCTTCAGTGCTTCGAAATACCTTTAGGTCTTCGAAATGTGCAGGTGCAAATCCAGGGGCATGTCCAGTTCGAAATATCTCCAGGGCTTCGAAATGTGCAGGTGCAAATCTAGGTGCATGCCCAGGTTGAAATATCTTCAGGGCTTCGAAATACCTTCAGGTTTTCGAAATGTGCAGGTGCAAATCCAGGTGTATGCCCAGGTTGAAATACCTTCAGCGCTTCGAAATGTGCAGGTGTAGATCCAAGTGCATGACCAGTACGAAATACCTTCAGCTCTGTTAAATCATATTCGATGGTCGTAAACTGAGGGTGTTCTCAAGTATCTAGATGTAACAGCCAAAAAGAAAAAAAAAACAATAGCTGTCTTGTCCTCCCGCCAAAATGCCCCTCCCCAGTACTTCCGCTCAAGATATTCAGAGTATGTCAGCCCCAAGCAGGCATGGCGAAGTCGTTAATTTTAGGCAATTGACAAGCAAATGCGTTGGTACTGATTGGGATCATTATTGCAGCCGATCATAATTCATATGTACATGTAAAACTTCCAATAAATTAATATTAAAAGCGATGAGAATAAGGGTCAATGTACCATCAGTGTATTATTATTATTATTGGTGTTGTCGATGTTGTTTTTGTTATTCTTCTTTTATGTGTCATGTTCCTTCAGGACGTAGGCGATCATGTCCCTCCACATCTTCCTGTCCCTTGTAGCTCTTAATAAGTTTTGTCTTTTTGTTACTTCTCCCAGGCCCTGTTCCGCCATCCACTTACTCAAGCCCGTTATGTATGTCACGCGTTGCTTTCCGCTGTCCCTCTTTCCTTCTGTCCGTCCTGTGAGTATCAGATTTTCCAAGCCCTCTTTTATCATTATGTGCCCCAGGAATTTCCATTCTCTCCAATAACTTCGTCCATTTTATCCTCAGCATCCTTCTGTAGACCCACTTTTTTGTTGCTTCGAGTCTCTTCTTCACCCTTGAGTAGATTTACAGCATTCGCTCCCATACAGGAGGACAGATATTACCTAACAATTTGGCCATCGCAATACGTCTTAGGATCTCAGTGTCGCACTTTCCGTCCTCTGTTAGGATACTTCCCAGATATTTAGAGTTCTGTACTTGTTTGATTTTAGTGTCCCCAACCCGTAAATTGGATTTTCGGCTCATCTTTTTACTGATAAGCAAGCATTTTGTCTTCTTGTAGTTTACGCTTAGCCCCTTCTTCTTCTTCGTTACATTCTGTAAGAGGTTTTGTAATTACCTTTCCGTGTCTGCTATTAGTATTGTGTCATCTGCGCATTTTATGTTGTTAAGATTGTGCCCGCCAGTAATGAATCCTGGTAGGATTCCCAGTTTTCTCGGAATTGCCTCGCTGTATAGGTCGAATAATTTCTGTGACACGACACATCCTTGCCTCACCCCCTTTCTATTTTTATACATACTCTATTCGCATGAAGACCGTTTGCTGCCAGTTCATTATTATTCTAATGTCTTTCACAAATATATCGAGGTTACCGAGCAATTCCAACAGATCATTGTCGCATACTTTGTCGAACGCCATTGCTTAGTCGATAAAACATAGGTGCGCGTCCTTCAGCATTTTTATTGCTCTTTCTGATAGCATTCTGAGCATGAAAATTGCATTCCTTGTTCTGGTGTCTTTAACGAACCCGCACTGTTCTTGTCCTATCTCTGACCTGAACCTGCCACTTCTTCCTATCCCTCGTAGTTCCCAATATGGTTTGCCCCTTTGTTACATCTTCCAAACCTTGTTCTGCCATCAAATTGCTTAAACCCGCCAGGTATGTCTTTCTTTCTTTCCTTTAGCTTGTCTTTTTTCCATCTGTTCGACCTGTGAGTATAAGATTCTCCAAGCCCTCCTTTCTCATTACGTGTCCCAGAAATTTCAGCTGATGATAAGTATAAGTTTCCTCCTTGTTTGCATCCTCTCCAAAACTTCACCGTTGCTCACATGTTCGGTCCATGATATCCTTAGCATAATTCTGTAGAATCATACCTCTGTTGTCTCGCGTCTCTTCTTAATCCTTGAGGAGTCCATCCAACATTCGCTGCCGTAAATGAGGACAGATACCACGGAGCCGTTCAGTAATCTTTTCTTTGTTACCAACGAAATCCTCCTGTTTCGTAATACGCTGCCTAACTTTTGGAATGCGTCTTTTTGCCATCTTCATACGTCTTCGGATCTCAACGTCTCATTTAGCGTTCTCTGCCAGATCACTTCCCAGGTATTTTCATTAAGCCTGCTTGATCTTAGTGTCCCCGACTCGTAAATCGCATTTCGGTGTCATCATCTTGCTGATAAGCATACATTATGTCTTCTTGCAATTTATGCTTAGTCCCTAAGTCTTTTTTAAAGGCCCATTTATAAAATACGTTCGGGTCAGATAACCTAGTCTGTTTTGATAGTTTCCACACACCTCTTCATCTACCGCAACCGTTACTCCACTCAACGCTCTCAACACTTGGCTATTATTATTATTATTATTATTTTATTTCTTTTGGTTTCTGGTGTACACTCATTTCTAAGCTCAGAAATGGCGTAATGACATTTTAAACTGAGCAGTTTTGAAAAAAAAATCCCACATATTTAACATATATAAAACCGTTCATATATAAAACCCTACAATGAATCTACTGCAAACTTTTCCAATCAATCCGAGGACTTTAACTTCAACTGGAATTTTAAATCTCATAGAATTGCTACATGTTCGATCTCTGTAACCCGGTCTGGGTGGTGTTCATACCAATTTTTTTAAAGTTTCCTTCCCGTAAGTGTTGCAGATTTTCCAATGCATATATTGGCCCACTCTGTCGTGGTGTGTTTTATATTCAGTGCGTGCCAATACCGCGCAACCTGATACAAGATGGTCAATTGTTTCTGGATATTTATCTGGATAGAATCTGCATTTTGGACTAACACAATTTTTTCCTTATGTGTAACTGGTAATTTCTAGTTAGGAAGCATTGATCCTGTAGATTTTCTTCGTTTTCAGATTTTAAAGACTAAATAATGTAGTTACTGATTGGTACGGGGTTTGTCTACATCAGCTTGTTTGATTCGGGCAGAATATTGACCGCGAAACGGTTTATCTTGCCATCGTTTCTGTATCTGGTCAGTTGAATCTGCCTTTGTTTCCTTTTTTAAGTGTATTTTATAAGCTCTACTTAGCCGAAGCATTTCGTTAGGGGTAATAGTTGTCTGGTATACTACCCTAGTTGATCTGCACTTGCCCTCAACTGGGCAGTTTTCCTTAATTCTATAATTACATGGGGTTTCCATGTTAGATTTATTTTTTTTCCGTAGAATTTACTTAAAATGTAATTCTTATGGGAGTTAATAATTTGGTACATATTATCAATGTAGAATAAGCTAATTTGACTAAAGTAAATTTATTATTTACATAGTTCGAACTGCTGTCCTCATATTTATTGCCATATTCTCGGCGTTTCGGGCATTGTACTATTCTTCAGATGATTGGAAATTCGAACTGAACCCTTTATTTTATGCACCGGATAGATTATTCCACGTGCCTTGCCTCTTGCGGATGCTTCAATTAACACAACTCTCAAAGTTGTTCACCACTGCAGTTGCCAGATACTGAAGACAAAACTCTTTGGATTAATCACTGGATCAAACCAACGCTTTTATCCACTGGGACATGTGTCCAAGCGTAGCCAGGTTCAGCAGTATATAATCTTATTTTATATCTTCTATAATGCGATCCCTTAAAATTAGCTTCAAAATAAGGTCTTCAAAAGTCACATGATATGCGTGTATACATACATACATATATATATATATATATATATATATATATATATAGATAGATAGAGAGAGAGAGAGAGAGAGAGAGAGAGAGAGAGATAAGTTATGAAGAACATGGTAATCCGTATGGGTAATCCCAAGGAGGATGAAATCCTGAGAGCTCAATGTAAATCCAGAGCTAATATTTAAAAGAAAAACAAACCACTTTAAGGTACCATTATAATAATTTATTTCACCAGAGTCCTTTTAAAAGGACGCGGATCATCAGATAACACTTACAACGAAATGAAACGAAAAAATTATATATATATATATATATATATATATATATATATATATATATATATATAGGGAGAGATAGATAGATAGATAGATAGATAGATAGATAGATAGATAACATCAGATCCATAAGTGGAAAGGATAATCCAAGTAAGTTTTTTTAAGATAAAATACTAAAAGATAGTCTATAAAGAGAGTTCAATATATAGTATACAGAGCTATAATATATACATCAAAGGAAAAACTTAACGACAAAGGTTTCGATGATGCGTTAAATTTTTCCTTGATATATATATATATATATATATATATATATATATATATATATATATATATATTCTCCTTTAAAAGAGTGAAATTCATTTTGCCAGTTTGTTGTGTTCCTTTTCCGCCAAGTTTTCTTTTTAATGTTCTGATTTGTGTTTTTCTGCTAACATTTAGCTTCTTTTTTGTTATTAAAAGAGGTTTATTATGATGAGCTCCTGTATTTCTAGGGAAGCACTATTATTCATTTCTATTTTTCTAGATTTTCATTGGCTCTTACCTCAAATTAGTATATTATATGGATGAAATCAGAACATTTATTTGATATTTAAAATTTAAATTTATAATTCCCGGACAATATTTATTTATTTATTTATTTATTCGCTTTGGGTGTAGAACTTGAAGATATATACAAGTGCAATTTTAGTACAATGCGTCATCGAGTTGTTGAATGCATTCCAAATTCCTTCACATCGACGGTGTTAAGATCGTATATGTACAGATTGTAAACGAAAAATATGAAAAAACAAAAGCACAGCCAAAAAAAAAAAAAAAAAAAACAATAAAGAAAAAAAATACGGCTTCATATTTTTAAATCGAGAATAAAGTAACGAAGTAAGATGGACAAATATATTCACCAGAAACGAAAAGACAGAATGTAATAGCCAATGGACGCCTGGGAAATCGTAAATGGAAAGATTAATACTGTCACACACACACACACACACACATATATATATATATATATATGCACACATTTTGTGTATATATATATATATATATATATATATATGTATGTGTGTGTGTGTGTGTGTGTGTGTGTGTGTGTGTGTGTGTGTGTGTGTGTGTGTGTGAGTGATTGTGATTGTGGGTCGGTGTGTTTGTTGTGATTGTGCGACTGTAGAAGAAACAAAGTAATCACATGCTTTTTTATTTGATTGACAAGAGGACGTAAGTGATTCTTTTATCATCCAATAAGTCTTATAACAAATGAAAAAAAAAATGGTGGAAAAATAGACAGGAAGTAAAAAAAAAAAAAATGTATCCCATAATGCGACACCAAACCATTTCCTGTATTATATACAACGCCAATTATACCTTCTGATTGGCTTCCATATTTATTTTTTCTTTGTTTTTCGAAGCTTTTCATCAAGATACCGCCATGAATAATACTTACTACTTTCGTTATTTAGTGTTCGGACATGTTCTTTCATTTTCTTCCTCGTGCCATTACGTTTTTTTCTTCTTCATCGGATTCCGTTATTCGCATTTTTTTTTCCTTTCTTGTCGTTCATTCGTTTATTTATTTAGTGTTTGCTTTTATCTTTAGCAATATGTGTTTTTTTTTTTCATTTTTAGTTCTTAATTCTTTTACATTTGCTTTCTTTCTTAACTTCTTTCTTTTCTCTAGACTCATTCCTTCTGTAAACTCTAATTATTTCTCTCTTTTTTTCGGTTTTTTTTTTTTTTAAATTCATACGACTTTCCACATGCGATCAAATACGGCAGCAATTTTAAATATTTTTTTTCGGATTAATTTTTTTGGTACAGTGTAACCCGGATATAAGAGAGTTGTCGGGACCGGAGAAGAAGTCTCTGATATCCGGGTTTCTCTTATATCCGGGTTTCTCTTATATCCGGGTTTGGTCTATTTTCTATACATTAACACAGGCTCTAATTTTGGACCAGAGAAAATCTCTCTTATATCCGGGTTTCTCTTATATCCGGGTCTCTTATATCCGGGTCACACTGTACTTTTTCTACTTTGATATGTCGTACTTTTTCTGTTTCATGATTTTATTAGATTTTATTTTATGTCTTTTTTCTTCTTTTCTTCCTTTATAAGTCCTTCTATTTTTTTATCTTTTACACTCGCATTGGATTTATTTATTGTTTTTCTTGTATTTCTTATCTTAATTCTGTATTTGTTACATGCATTCATTTCGTCGCCATATTTGTTTTTCTTTTTTTTTTCTTTCTTTGTCTTTTGATTTCTTTCTTTCTCTTTCTTTCTCCCATTTTCTTTTTTCTGTGCTTATTTTTAGTATGTTTTTTTCTTTTTCTATCATCTATTTACTTAACCTCTTCCCTTTCTCTTTCCGTTTCCACCTCCATCTTTCTTCCATTCTTTGTTTGGCTTTCTTTCCTCCCATTTTATTCCTGTCCTTATATTTATTGCCATATTCTCGGCGTTTCGGGCATTGTACTCTTCTTCAGATGATTGGAAATTCGAACTGAACCCTGTATTTTATGCACCAGATAGATTATTCCACGTGCCATGCCTCTTGCGAATTTGTTTGGCTTTCTTTCCTCCCATTTTATTCTTTCTTTTCGCATATTGCGTTCTCGTTCTTTTTGCTTTTAATTCGTTTACCTGCTTTACTATCAAAGTTTACCTTTCTTTTTTTATTTTTTTTCTGTCGTCTGTTCTTTTCTTTTCCATTTCTCCTCCGTTTTCTTTCTTTTCTTTTCTCTATCCTTTTTTGATTACATCCTTTAGTTTCTCCTCTTTATCTTACATTTTCCAACTTCTCTTTTTTGCTTTAGTCCTGGGTATGACGATAAACTACACCCGGCAGCAAGGCCTTTGATCGGGAGACTGAAAGTTTTAAGGAGCGTGGAATCACTTCATAATTGCTGCTGTTATCCGTTTTATCCTGATCCAGGTGGTACCACCTGTTGTGGTCATCACTATGATCAAACTGTAAATCCACTAACAAAAACAGAACACTATAAGAGTATAAAATAAACATATTTATAGTAAAATTACCAGCAATAAATTTATATATAAAAATACAAATACATACACACACATACACACACTATATATATATATATATATATATATATATATATATATATATATATATATATATATACTAGCAGTAGAGCCCGGCGTTGCCAGGGGATATAACAGTAAGAGATAGATCAAGTATCCACCATCATAAAGACTGAAAAATAAAATTGACAAAGATTATTGTTTAAGGTTGATGGACACGCATGTCTTTAATATTTTTTTTTTTTTTTTTTAACGAATTGGTCAAACCCGAACTCAAACAAAAACATTGTTTTCAATCGTTATGAGTTTCCAGATTGAATTTTATTATAAATAATTGTCTTGTAAATGGAATTTTTAAAGCATTCTGAATGTAAAAATAAAGAAAAAAGTGAGCAAGAGAATAAGAAACACTACCTGCCAAAAAAAAAAAAAACTGAAGTTTTGTTTTATCAGCTGAAAAATATGGGAAATCCGATGTGAGTTGTCCCCCTTCCGTTTTCACGATATCTTAATCGTATTTTCAAATTGATTTTGTGCAAAAACGATTATATTTTCCCCATTTTTGGCGCTGTTAGAACCACCACAAGGTAATTTTATGTAGTCCTGTGAGGTTTTGTTGAAATCGGTTGAAAAATGTAGGAAATCCGATCCAATATATAAACGTTACAGACACACACACACACACACACACACACACACAATCTGCTTTTTATAATAAGTAAATATATATATATATATATATATATATATATATATATATATATATATATTGTGTGTGTGTGTCTATCAAAAATAATTTTCAAACTTTTGGGGCTGGTATCCTCACACCAAAACAAGGACACAAATGTGCGAAAATCACTCGTTTTTAAGTTATTTAGTTTCAAGAAAATTTAAGGTAGATGGCGCTGTGTTGTGAAGTTGACTAGGTTACATTTGTTATTCGTGTACATTCTTAGTTATTCTATCTTCTTGCATTTTCGCTTGTGGAACTCTTTGACGGCTTCTTACTTTCCAGCCAACGTTGACGTTTTAAAATTGAAATGCAATGTCAATCGTTATCATTTGTCTTCTTAATACCTGTTCTTTTATTGTTCCCTCTCCTTGATAATTTCTTCTTTTTTTTTTTCTTATATCCTTTCACACACGGAAACACCCTGCGTCATAGGGACATTATTGCGTTGCTTGGGGTGAAACATTTGCACATTTTCACTATGACTTTTCTTTTCCATTATTAAGCCTTCGTTCTTCTAAGAAATCTTGTGAGCAGGCAGATATGATTTGAAGATACGGCCACACGAATGGTAACGGATGCGAGTTCGCACGTGTGTATCAGATTGCGTTTCTAGACCAAAGGCAGCCGAGTCATGCAACATTTTCTGCAGTTTATCGACGCGTTGCTGAGACAGGATTCGTGGTACCAAAAATATGAACCTCGGAAGACCAATTTTATATTTAACAGCATCTACGGTAAACATTAATCTTAATCAAATTTAATGCATATACTCTCGTGAAGTAGGAGTTTTTGTCAAAGTATTTTTCCAAGCAAATTAGTTTATTTAAATTTCATCGATTGGTTTGCGAAATTGAACGAAACGAAACGTAGAATTTGTAAACATCGACAAAAATGTAAGCTATAACCTCAAACAATACAAAATAATTTGAGGTTATCTAGACGAGTCAGCGTCTTGAAAACAGTTATAGTTTATAAAATAATTACCGATAATGCATATTTATAAAAATGACCAACAATGCATATTTTTACTAAAATGACCAGCAAACATCCATAGTAAAATTAACAATATATTTTCTAGTTGATTTACCAGCATTCCATTTTATAGCAGAATTACCAGCAATACATTTTATGACAAAATTACTAACAATACAGTTATGAATAATCAAGAGTAGTCTCCCCTTGTTTTGTTACTCTCCTCTTTGAGAGACCTATTTCTGTTTACTGGGACTATAAAAGGACACTATACGCGAACAATGTATTCTCAGCTGAAGAAAGCTGTCTTAAAGCCTACATCTGCGTGCATTTGTTATTACCAATATATTATATAAGTAGTTGAAGGCATACAATTCCGTTCAAAATAAATTTAGTTGAAGCCGTAAAATTGCGTTCAAAATATTTCGATTCCGGCATTAAATAACCTATAGATATGTTGATATGCAGCTAAGTAAAATCAACCAATGAAATCTTTTTTGTCTCTCCTCCTATTATCTTTTATTCTTTCTTTTTTTCTTTCTTTCTTTCTTTTTTTCTTTCTTTCTTTCTTTCTTTTTTTCTTTCTTTGCGCATTTTAACTGCTCTTTCTTTTTCTTTCTTTCGTTTACACCTTTTTCCTTCCATCCACGTTTTACTTTTTTCTCTTCCTTTATATCTTCCATACTTTTTTCTTTATTTCTTTCCATGTATTTTTTATGTATTTTCTTGTATATTTTTCATTCTTTTTCATTTTTCTTTCCTTTTGACTGTTCTCTAGTTTTTCTTGTTTATTTTCTTTTATATCATGTTTTCATTATTCTTGTATTTTCCTTTTTTTTTCCTTTCATTTCTATTTCGTTCGTACCGGCTTCAATTTATTTATTTTCTCTTTAATTCTTTTATTCCCATTCTTTCTTTCTTTCTTTCTTTCTTTCTTAAATATATGACACGTTTAGTTCTTTTAGTTGTCATAGATTGCAATTTGGGCAATGTTGAAACGAACCGTTCTTGGATTTGGAAAAAAATAATATAGTTGTATACAATTGTCACTCTAAAAATGACGTTTCCTATTACGTAAAGCGTAACAACTGATTTTCACTTTCGTCGCTCTCAGTTTGTCTATCCTCATGGGCTAGTACCTGGATTCGTTCCCTAGCCAGAATATTTCAACGCTAGTTCAAAGCGAAGCAGAAATAACAAGAGGCGACGATTTCTTTCTTTCTTTCTTTCTTTCTTTCTTTCTTTCTTAATATTCCACATTTTGAGTGAGTCTAAATACATAGTATAGATACAAAATGCGATTCTCACTCTATATTCTGTCATTCATTCTTTGATTGTTTCATTCATTCATTCTTTCTATAATTCTTTATTTTGTTCGTTTGACTTACAGCTTATTTACAGCCAGAATTTTTTTTTTAGATTGTATAAGATTTTTCGAGATAATAATGGATACGTTACACAAGACTTAATAATTAACTCAATGCTAGGGGTAGAACAGGTGGATTTTTACCCTTTCCGATGTTATTTCGGCGTAAGTGAAAATAACGAACCTGACTGAATTTGGAACTCGGCACTCCAATTAACAATTCCGAGACGTTATCCATTACACCACCCGCACATCCAAGCAACAGCACTTGGTATTCTGAAACGTTCCGCCATGTAGATCAGGTTGGCTGTTGGTTAACTTCAATGATGGTACGGGAACCGATCTTTCAATGAGTTACGGCCGTAATCCTTGCTTAATTTTAACTCTATCTAATATCTCTTTTATAACTGCTTTGACATGTTCTCTTACCTCATTATTTTTGCAATATATGATTCACTTCAGATGATTCAAGAATACATTGCTACTCAGTATTATAACAAACAGAGCCAAGAGCATCAGCTGGTTGACGAGATCCAAACTTAATCCGATATCAGTGACTTCCCTCGACATGTAAATGTGTGATCGATCTATATGCGACGCGTATATACACGCGTATGAATAACAAAAGTCGCGCGAATGTTATATATAAGAACAGCCGCACTAGATGGAGAAGAAACAAATCTATATATCCCAGTGAGATGCAGAAATCAGATTCGCAGAAGTTGCATGGTTCAGAGTCCTGTTGCCAGACATAGGATCTTCCAACATGATCTTGATCCAGTGCAGCGGTACCTCTTTTAGCCACTTGATTTAGGCCTCCGTGTTGAGCCTGACGCCATGTGGGAGGATGAATGGAGGTATATCGTGATAATCACTAGTGATCCCTCCAAGCAACATGATGTTGACTGGATATATCATCCGAATGTTTCCGAATACTCTGCACTGTCCTCAGATTGACACCCAAACCTTTCAAATATTCGCATTGGAGCTTCCGGTGCCAATGCCACAAAATAGAGCATGCCGTTTCTAACTTTTAACGAAGTAAATTGCGTGATAATGCTCTTTTTCTCAGAGATGGTGCCCAAATGAAATTTCTATACTGTGCAGTCGACAAACTCAGGAACAGACAACACGCATGCGCAAAAGTAAAATAAAAATATAAAATGGCGACAATTTATAAACTTCACCCTATATATTGTAATGTTAAGTTTGAGAGATCGTATCACGTTCTACTAGGATTCATCATTCGTAAGATATGGCGATCCGAAAGTGAAAAGAATTCTTACAGAATATATTTAATGAAAGTTAGAATAAAACAAGAAGTCGGAATGCATCTTTTTTTAGTTAAAGGCAAAGCCCAACATGTAAATCAAAAAATGGAGATTCCAAAATGAAACACGTCCGACAATTTAAATATCTGGGAAGTGTTTTAACAGGAGACGGGAAGTGTGACGTTGTAATCCTCAGGCGCATCGGGTAACGAAAGATGCCTTTCAAAAGCTACGTAAAATATTGAGAAACAGAAAGAAGTATTGAATTGTAACGTAATATCAGTCCTCCTATATGGCGGTGAATGCTGGACAAACTAGACACAGTACCTTGATGGATGACCTTAGATGTGTGTATGGATAATGAGTAGGAGTGAGATTTCGGAGAGCTGATTCCACAGGGTTTTGTTATATTCATTTACGCGGAGGTACCTTTGGTAAAGACCCGAATCTATCTCTTTTCGCCTCAGATATGGATTAAATAGTAGGACTCGGATGAATAAATTATTATTATCTTAATAGAACGCTTACAATATTTTCTGGCTTTAAACAACCTGCAAAAGTTTGATACGCCGTAAAAAAATACATCAATCAAAGGAATTGAGGTAGCAAGAATTTGGACCCACAGTAGGCTAACACTATTGAGCATGTGAGCAATGACGTAATTTTTAAAACAAATGGAAAGAAAAAGGATATTTAGACACAGAACGTTAAAATTTCTTAAGATAATATGAAGAAAGAGTGTATAGTCAGTTAAAGAAGAAGAAGAAGAAGAAGAAGAAGAAGAAGGAGGAGGAGGAGGAGGAGGAGGAAATATGTCACCGCAAATTGATTATTTTCCGTTTTTAACCACTGGTTATCCACTTTCCTTCAATACATAACGGTTAATTATGAAATGGACAATGCCCGACAATTATTTTAAGACATTTTTATGTATATACATTCTTTTTATAGATACAAATATTTAAGTAAATGCTCTGTTTATAATAAACGTTGTTTTATACTGTTTATTATAAACACATCATTTACTTAAATATTTGTATCTATAAAAAGAATGTATAAATATAAAAAAATGTCTTTAATTTACTAGAAGTTTTCTTTGCTGGTGGCATTTAGGGAGAAGGCACTTTCCAAATTTTCAGGGCCACCTTAGAGAAAGATACAGGCACCAAGTGACGTCTCGATAACGTATCATTTGACGTGATTAATTTCTATTTCAGGTATGCGAATGATCCTTCATCTTGTCTAATCTGTTCCCATTGAGGATGTGGGTGATCGTGGCTCATCACAACGTCTAGTGATGTTTACCTCCTTACCACCCCACCCATTCCTTTTTCTGTCATCCATTAACACAAATGCATTCCCAAGACTCCAATATATCTTGCGAGTGCCAGATTCTCCGAGCCATCCTTCCTTATAATGTGTCCCAAATATTTTAACTCTGTCTTGCCGACTATAAGTACAAATGTCAAGTTTAGTTTCCTTTTTCTTTGTTAGTATTCTTCTGTAGAAGTACATATCCTTTGTTTCAAAATTCATCTTCATCTGCAAGTAAATATTCTAGCAATCACAGCTATATAAGAGAATTGATGTTCTTTTTTTTATCTTTTTCTTCGTTTTCTTCTTCTTCTTCTTCTTCTTCTTCTTCGACGTCATTGTCTTCTTCGACGTCGCTGTATTCCTCTTCTTCTTCTTCTTTTTCTTCTTCTTCTTCTTCTTCTTCTTCTTCTTCTTCTTCTTCTTCTTCGACGTCATTGTCTTCTTCGACGTCGCTGTATTCCTCTTCTTCTTCTTCTTTTTCTTCTTCTTCTTCGACGTCATTGTCTTCTTCGACGCCGCTGTATTCCTCTTCTTCTTTTTCTTCTTCTTCTTCTTCCTCTTCTTCTTCTTCGACGTCATTGTCTTCTTCGACGTCGCTGTATTCCTTTTCTTCTTCTTCTTTTTCTTCTTCTTCTTTTTCCTATTCTTCTTCTTCTTTTTCTTTTTCTTCTTCTTCATCATCATCTTCTTCTTTTTCGTCTACTACTTCATTTTCTTCATTTTATTCTTCATGTTCTTCTTCTCCCTCTTCTATGTCTTGTTCTTTTGCTTCTTCTTAGTCTGGTTTTACTTCAACTACTACTACTACTACTACTTATTATTATTATTCATTTTCTTCTTCTTCATCATCTTCTTCTGCTGCTGTTTCGTCTACTACTTTATTTTCTTCAGCTTCTTCTTCATATTCTTCTTCTTCTTCTCCATCTTCTATGTCTGGTTCTTTTTCTTCTTCTTGTTCTGGTTTTATTTCTACTAATTCTTCTTCTTCTTCTTCTTCTTTGCCCTCTTCTTCTTCTTCTTCTTCTTCCCCATCTTCTTCTTCATATTTTTCTTCTACATCTTTATCATATTATAATTTTATTATTATTAATATTATTATTCTGCCCGTTGATAATGATGACCGCAATTTACAGACACAACACTTTCAACACATGAGCTGTTTCAAGCAGTCCTACCACTTGCGACTTCCAAAGATGTCAGGTGTCCCCAAGGTGTTTTACGAAGCAGAAAATTTTCTGGAAAGAATCCCGAACGCGTCAACCAAAACAACGAGAACTTGAACTTCCGCCTGGTGCATTTCTCTGATTTGCGTGGCCAGGCCCTGTTACCTATATATTTTTTATCTGTTCTTGTGCACAAGTAATATCCGGACAATTTTGATATCAGGGCAATACTCTTTGTGCGAGCTAGGTGCAGCCACTGAAAATGGGTTTCAAATATTTTCAAAAGCGATATTGCACTAAAACTAGATTATAGTGACTCATTGGTAGGCCGCCATTGGCGTTATTCCTTACAGCTTTCTGTATTCTAACCAGAGCATCACTGCTAAAGTTTACTGTCAGAAACTGGATGAAATTCACATTCAGTTATAAAAAATTTGATGGTCACTGTTTAATCGATGTGCTTCATGACAATGCTTGTCCACATTTTGCCAGGATGTCACTTCAAAAGCTCATCAAGTTGGTATACATCTGCCATATTTCACTGGTCTTTCACGAACTGACTAGCACAATTTCAATAATATTAGTATTTCCTTAAACCAAAAGCAATACCGCTGCAAAATGCAGAAATTGCAGTCAAATATTTCTTGGTGTTTAAATCTTTACAGTTTTACCGTAAATGCATATCGGACATTTGTAGATGTTCTGGTTTCCTGTTTTCACTTATTTCAACACTGTTTGAAAACATTGTAAGGATACTAAATGCAATTATGACCTTTTGGTCGAGATACATTTTGTGGGTTACCTGACAGCCGCTTAATAACAGTGACGAAAGCGGCAGTGAACTTAATTCGTTTTACAGAAGCCACACTGAACGGTTGTTTTTTAGCCTGTGCCAAGGGACTCAGGATGAAGATAAATCTGCCACCTTCACTAAATGTTACAGATATATATGCTACGGCTAGCAGTCCTCAATTTGGGAAACCTGAAGACTCGCCTTTTCCGGTTAGCGGAATATTTTCTTGCTTCAGATATATTAAATGAATCCGGCCCGTTTGAATTTGAAGTCCTAAACATGGCTTCTGCAGAAACATAGAAGAATCTCCAAATTATATGTAAGAAACTCTTTTTTCGTTCTCTTTTCACTCTGCATGCCATGCAGGTATATTGGGTAGAGATTGATGCATACCAGACGCGAGGGCATTTGCGCATAAATGAATGTAACAAAGCCATCTGAAATTGGAAATCGGTTCTCCGATAAACAATTCAGATCTGATTATCCTTTATATCACCCGCACATCCAAGCTTCCATCACCTTTTAATACTGAACGGACACCCTTCTGTGTACTGACAAGGATCGACGTTGCTTAACTTCGCTGATCGTACAAGAGCCAGAGTTTTATTGCTATATGGCCGTAAGCTGTTCATATGAAGGAAAGAAACGGTGGTAGGAAGTGAAAATTATGATGATAAGGATGATAGATAAAAACTGGGGGTTTTATGCTAAGATTACGGTTGGATCTCGTCAACCATCTGATACTCTTTGGTATGATACTGAGTAGCAATCTTTGATACGCCGCTATTGGTGTTATTAATTACAGCTTTCTGCATTCTAACCAGAGCGTTACTACCAAAGTTTACTGTCAGAACCAGGATGAAATTCACATTCAGTTATATAATTCACATTCACTGTTTAATCGATGTGCGTCATGACAATGCTTGTGCACAGTTGACTACAAGACAGGAAATCAACATTTAATAATATCAATTATAAACATGGTCATACTAAACTGGCCGTATTTGCAAATTAAAAATAAATCTGCTTTCCGAAATTTCTATATAATCAAAAATAGTGACACAGCACCGGTTATTATAATAATATATAAAAATATTGACATTATCTAAAAGTTTAGCAGAAAGTTGATTAATTTTGAGAGAATAATACGTTCTACAAGGATTCATTATTAGCGGACACAATTTTAACAACTTAAGCTATGCAGATGGCACGGTGTTGATAGCTCGCACAAAAAGGAAACTACAAGAATTCCTAAAGAAGGTTGTGCAGGAAAGCGAGAATAAAGGACTAACCATCAATTGCAAGAAGACAGACTGCATGGTTGTTAAAAAAATGAAACAGTCCAATACGCAAATTACAAACTGGAGATACAAAAATCAAACAAGTACAGCAATTGTAATATCTTGGGAGCGTTTTAAGAGACTGCTGTCGGTGCGACAATGAAATTCGAAGAAAGAATTGAGTTTGCAAAAGATGCCTTCCAAAAACTAAGCAAATTATTAAGAAACGGAACATTTTTCGTTAGAAACAAAGAAAAGAGTATTGAACTGCTATGTACTATCATTCGTCCTATATGGCAGTGAATGGTAGACAAAGATGGAAAAAAGGACCTGAAGCAACAAAAATGTTGCTCTACATAAGGATTCTGAAAATAACATGGAGCGAACATGTGAGCAATGTTAAAGTTTTAGAGAGAATGGAAACAAAAAGAGACTTATGCTTAACATCAACAAGAGACGGTTGATATTTGTAGTGCAGCTTATGAGGAAAGTGGGCGTGGAAAATATAATCACGGAAGCCAATGAAGAGTCGAGGGACAGAAACAAAGAACGCATAATCTACCTAGAATGATTAGAGAAAGGAATAGTGGTACCAAGACAAAAAGAGAAAAATTATTAAGAGTTGTAAAGGATAGGATGTTTTGAAGAGGCATATTAAAGAAATCAAGAAAAAAATGAAACTAAAGTACCTTGTTAGTTTTGTTAAACAAAACATGTGGTGGTACCAAGACAAAAACAGAAAATTTACTAAGAGCTGTAAAGGACAGGAAGTTGTGAAGAGCCATGATGGACACCGTTCTCAAGGGGCACGACATATATAAGAAAAAGAAATGAATGCCCGGAAAGAGAGGACGTATACAAACGCATCAAAGAAATCAAGAAAAAATGAAACTAAAATACCTTGTTAATTTTGTTAAACAAAACATGTACTAGAGAGGAACTACTGTCCCAATAAATACACACGCACACACACACTCATATATATATATATATATATATATATATATATATATATATATATATATATATATATATGTAAGAAGGTTGACAACGTATGAATGAACATGTGTCTTGAAGCAGTTATTTTCAAATAAATTGTTGAAAGAAAATATTTTGTCGCTATGCCTTCGTTATGAACGTTTCGCAATAAGCAGAATTCTAAATAGGAAAAGAAAGAAAAAAAAAAGCAGATATTTACGTTTCCGAATAGAGAACTCTTTGCGAAGAAAACGCAGCGTCAGACCCACGCATGCGCACATGCGGATGTGCGCAAACAACATCGTAAAATGACGGTATTCATGAAGCGCTTGCCATCGCAGAGACGAAATGATTTGCCGGCGCTAGCTTCAGAAGCAGGTGTGGCGAATATAGTAATTTTTAAAAAGCGTGGAAATAATAAAAAAAAAAAAAATGATGGCACATTTTTCATTAAATTCGAAGCAGCACACCTTGAAAGCAAAGATAAATAATTCAAGAAATACATAAACAGAATAACAACATATTTCAAAGACGAAAAACACACACGCACACAAAGACACACGCGTACACACACACACACACACACGCACACACACATATATATATATGTATGTATGTATTATTTAGACATATATTATTAAATATAACAGACAATGAAAGTTTGATCATGAGCCGTTCAAAACTCCGTCTATTTGCTTTAATTTCGGGTGAAAATAAATACAAAAAGTAGTTCCTTGATCTAAGCTTTCGGCTCACATGAGCCATCTTCAGAGTGGTTATACGGAAATTTAAACAAAGATATTCACCATCAAAGATGATATTCTGTTATGTTGGCATATAAGATTGTTACACGGCGATAACTTTCATGGAATAGCAGTCGCAGGTCGTAAATACATGACACCGTTCTATGACGTCATAACACGTGAGAGACCGAAATATTAACAACAGAACCATATGCCTAGATTCAATGTAATGAGTTGTGACAAGTTTATATATATATATATATATATATATATATATATATATATATGAAATAAATTATTGTAATGGTACCTTAAAAGTGTCTGTTGTTCATTAAATATATATATATATATATATATATATATATATATATATATATATATATATATATTTAATGAACAACAGACTTTTAAGGTACCATTATAATAATTTATTTCACCAAAATCCTTTTAAAGGATTTCGGATCATCAGGTAACACTTCCAACAATGAAATGAGAGGAAAAATGTGATTAGAAATTGATGGGTAGTGTAATTTTTGTAATTAAACAGGGAGGGTGAAAGTGGCGGTTAAAGAGACAATAGAAAATATAGTGAGGGTTAAATTTACATCTCTCTTAAATAAGCCTTAAATTGGGGTAGGAGGAGTGACCTAACCTTGACCTATTTATGTGGTAAAAGAAAAATGAAGTGACATATAGGAATAGTGAGGAAAGGAAATAAAGTAAAGGGAAAGAGAAAGAAAAAGTGGAAAAAAAGCAGACGTATCCAAAAGAGTTTTATTGCAAAGAGGGAGGGTGAGAGGGAAGTGAATCGAATAAGATAAAAAGGGGAAAAAGGCCCAGACGTATTCAAAAAAAGGTTTTATTATCCCCCTCGTTAACGTGACATTTCCTCCACACTTCCAATGTTTAAATTTCAACATTTCAACATACAAATGCGTATGTATAGATATAACACCACCCCTATACATACATGTGTCATAGCCGAAACTGCCCACATATGTTTATATATGTATGAGTCCCGACGGACGACCAAGTGTGTATATATGTCTGCATACATCGATGTTTGCGTTAGTACGATGAATGACAAAACGACGAAGTTTCCCCCACCACTTCCACAATAACACCAATACACGCAATCTACATAAACCCAAATTTTTTAAAACATTAATCAGTTTGTCAGACGATCGCTAAAGCGTGAAACCGAGGGTCACAAACTCACATCTATCCAACCAAATATGTTAGCTCTATCTCTGATATTGAGCGCTTTCTAATAAGTACCGCGCATATAATACATAAATAATTATATATATATATATTTATTTATATTTATATACACTTTCACACACACACACACACACACACACACACACACACACACACACACACACACACACACACACACATATATATATATATATATATATATATATCGGTAAGGGAATGATAAAATGTGTGGCACCATGCATAATTAGAAAACTGAAAAGAGATATTCATAAATATATGATTTGTTTTTTTCGGTTTGTTAACCATTTGATAATTATTTAGAGCAGAAAAATATTTGGGTTTTGAGAATAATTCTTTAATTGCGTTCAGACGATCTGGGAGAAAGAAAGAAAGGAAGAGAAAAAGAAAAGAAAAGAGAAAAATAAATAATACGAAACCAGGTCGTAAGCGAAAACACACACGCTCGACTGGCACATATCAGATGTCAAAAATATCAGGTCAAGCACCTGACCTACTTCGGTGTCCACGAAAAATGGAAGTTTTTTTATCAATTTGGTTGAAGAAATAAAATTTTAGGGACAATGAAAAAAAGAAATATTGATAAGTAACAAATGAAAAGGGTGTCATTGAGATGATAGGTAACAGATGGGGAAGTGTCTCTAAGGATATGAAAACAAAGCATTAATACAAGAACCCAGACAATACCAGAATTGAAAGTACAACCACCCAAGGTGATGTCGCTTTTTGAGATAATACAGATTTTATTATCGGCCGGAGGAGAATGAAATATTTTATTGCGTTCAGAGAGACGCCGACAGGTCTAAGAAATTCTTTTCTTAGATCGTATCCAATTAGCGATAGGCTGTTTTGACAGATGCCAAATGTGAAAGAAACCGATAGCGTCATTCGATCTGGTACGAAAAGGGCAATTTAAATTTTGTTTTTTTTAGCAAGGTGTTTCTTCCCCCAGAACAAAGCCACGGATTGTCCACGCCCGATTAGAGACGTCACGAAGGAAGGAGGAAAGATACCGACCAGAGTCTCATTGGCCGAGGGCGGTCACGTGATACATGAGGGAGGAGGAGAGACACCCGACCAGGACCCCATTGGCCGAGAGCGGTCACATGATGTGCGAGGGAGGAGGAAAGATGCCCGACCAGGACCCCATTGGTCGAGACCGGTCACCTGACATACGAAGGACCAGGGAAGCGGGTATACGCCCCCCCCAGAGGCACAGTAAGGAAGTAGGAGGAAAGTAAGTTACCGACAATGGAAAATCCCTAATCAGAAATAATACGTCTTTAGAATTATCAAGAAAACCCTGGCGCCGACAGACCCACCCCAGTTTTTGACTGCCTCAATAAAAGCAGGACCCCAACCGACTGAAATGAGTTGCAGTTGCGCCGCGGATGAAGTTGGAGCTGCACCTCGGACGGCGAGGGAGTTTGAGCGCGGGCTGCGGGCCCGGTTCATTCGCCCCCTTTGCGGGCAAGAAAGGCCGGTCCGTTTGGCCTAAGTGGAGAAGTTGCAGTCGCGCACTGACAGCGGAGATGAGTGAACAATAATTCAGACTCTGAAGAGAGAAGTTAAGTTGGAGATGCAGCGCGGACGGCGGGCCCTGTTCATTAGTCCCCTTTGCGGCAAGAGAAGCCGAAGTGAAGCAGCCCGTTTGGCCTAAGTGGAGAAGTTGGAACCGAACCAAACCAAGCCTAAGAAGAGAAATTCGTCCAACCCAAGTCGAAGTGAAGAAATTCGCCCAACCCAAGCCGAAGTGAATAAGCTCGTCCAACCGAAGCCGAAGAGAAGAAGTTAATTCGCGCACTGACGGCGCAGATGAATGAATAATAATTCAGACTCTGAAGAGAGAGTTAGTTACAGCCACGGACGGCGAGAGAAATCAGCCGTGAACGACAGGTAGAGATCAGCGCCCAGTGTTGAAACCAAACCACACCACACCCCGAAATGCAAATTTCTAGAGAGCAAGCAACTCGAAGCCTTAAAGTTGTATGGTAGAAGCTTGGTGCCACGGTCCACAGAGCGGGTCGGAGGTAGGAATAATTTTGTGTAACGAACATTTAGATATAAAAAGTTGTTACCTTTTTCTTCAATATTTTTTGACCTTGTGAGTTTTATTTATCTTGTGTGTTATCACCCCCGTTGGACTCAGGTTGCATACGGCCCAATCCCTGTTTGATCCCGTCTGTCTAAGATCTAATCACAGCGTGGGTAGACAGACCGGAGATCAGTGTACTTACCCTGGTAACCAGGCGTTGGAAGCGGGTTGGGAACAACGAGGCTGGTATTCATCTAGCCAAAGGGTTAGAACGTCACACTTGGAGCAGCGAGGAGCGAACAGCTGGCGTCGCGAACGGGATCGAACGACACAGTCGACGCTGCGACCGGGGGGGACGACGTCACAATGGGTAAAATATTAGCAACACTTTTCGTTCAGTGAATGAAGAAACGTAATATTTATTGACGTATGTTTGCCTCAAATGTGACACAAGGCCAATAATTATGTAAGGATTTGCTTTTCATCAGTCATATATTTAACTCGGTTGGTATCACTCACTGACAGAGTCATCCGATAATGTTCCTCTTACCACAACGTTTGATTACGATACTTAGTAAAGTCACCAAACTACCACAATTCCTCTATGACGTTCGAACTACTTTCCATATATACCGGAGTGAAGGATAAAAATAACTATTTTAAAATATCTATCCGCAATGTGAATTTACATTATGGAAAAAAAAAACCTATTTATAAGAAAACAAACAAAACTGTTTTAATACGTACCCAACGCCATCTTAATTTGCGGCGGAAATAGCAGATCACCAGACGAGAATTATTTGGGTTTGAATAAAAAGAGAACCATTCATTCTACCAACGACGAACGACTTCAAACAAATAACGATTTTATTGATGGAGTAAAAGTTAAAATGGAGGTTCAACAAGCTCTATTTAACAGTTTACATCAGAAAGTTTGTCATATAGAGACGTACAAATTTATATATATATATATATATATATATATATATATATATATATATATATTAGGTTGGTGCAAAAATAATTTCGTTTTCCCAAATAGTAGCATATGTTAGAAAACGAAATTATTTTTGCACCAACCTATATATATATATATATATATATATATATGTAAGCAAATAAATGGATATAGATCCGACAGAATGAAGAAAAAATTTGTAAAAACAAACCAAAAATCCTTAAATGCAATTATATTTGTTTAAAATGAATGAAATGTCGACGTCTGACGTTTCGGTTTAATAAACCTTCTTCAAGACAATATTCATTAAAATACAATTCAGTTCAATTTGACAAAGACGATGGACATAAAAAACAAGTCATCCATGTGACGACAACGTGACCATGCTAACGGAGAGCTGATCATTTTAAAAATTTTCAGTTATCTGTTTTGGATAAGACTTGTTTTTATGTCCTGTTTTGTCAAATTGAATTTGAATAGTATTTTTAATGAATATTGTCTTGAAAATGGTTTATTAAACCGAAACGTCAGACGTCGACATTTAATTCATTTTAAACAACATAATTGCATTTAACGATTTTTGGTTTGTTTTTCCAAATTTTTTTTCATATATATATATATATATATATATATATATATATATATATATATATATATATATATATATATCTGTCTTCATTTCTGAGATGAGGTGTTATGTACACTATTTACATTATTCGGACTATTGTCCTCACCTTTATTGTCATATTTATTACAACGTTTCGCCCGTTGTACGCTCCAGCCTTCTTCAGGTGGTTAGAGTGGCAGGACCCAAAGAGTCTGAGTTCAATATCTGGTTAAGGCGGTGGAGAACTTGGAGAGGGAAATTAACAGGCGATAATTGATAACTGACATCCATTGGACATGGCACGTGGAACTAGAACTGTCTACCTCAGCCAGCGAAATAAAGGTTTCAGTTCAACATTCCCAAACACCTGAAGAAGGCCGGAGCGTACAAAAGCCGAAAAGTTTGGGATAAATATAGCAACAAAGATGAGAACAATAGTCCGAATAATGTAAATAGTATAAATTAATCTGTTAAGGAGAAAATATTTTAAAATTCTGTTAATTTCGGAATCCTCTATTATGCAAAATATGTCTTCTCAACATGAGACTTACTGCTGATACAATGTGGCATAATTAAAATGAATAACGAATAAATAAAACATAAAGATAAATGCGATAATAAACTGAAGGGGATACACTTAGTTAAACATTTAAATATACTGGGATTTAAAATTTAGAACTGAGAATCCCTGTATCTTGAACGTTGTCCCAGGTTGCCAGCAATATATCTTATTTTTGCTACAAGAGACATTGTTTTAAGATTGTTTCATATATCAGAGAAAAGTGTGATAGATAGTATTTATTGCCCACGCCCCACCTGTGTGTTTGGTATCTGAGTTTATTTTACAACACTGAGTTCACTCATGAACAACATGAATGAATGGTACACCTCTGTGTATAAACAAAAAATGACACCCACCGAAAAAAAAAAAAACAGTACAAATTCCAAAATGAAAAAAAAAATAAAAGAAAAAGCAAAAAAAAATTTAAATGTTTTGGAAAAAATGGACTTCCAACCAATTCTTTCGGGGCTACACCAGATGCCGAGTATCTTGATAGGCCCGTCTGTCCAAGTGATTCCTTTCCACACACCCAACCGTAAGCCCACTTGAGTCATTGTGGATTAACTTGGTAATTCCATTTTCGATTGGATTTGATTTTTCCTTGCAAAGGAAGGGCTCCTATGCAAGAATATACAGCATCTGTGAAAGAGGGAAACTCTGATGAATTGATCTGTACAACATGAAAGGTTTCAACTTTACTCTATTCACTTTAACCATCGCAGCAGGGTACTGATATAAGAGATTTTTCCATGATCGAAAGTACAGACTGAGGCCAGGCGACTTAAGTACAGCTCCAAGAAATCGATGGTCAACCCTATCAAATGCCTTGGACTGATCTAAATTGATCAGCGCAGCTTTACTCGCAACTTGTTCTACAATCAAGCACACCATATTAAGGTTTTCCTGAATAGTACAACCTTCACAATGCAAGTCTACTCAGGGCCAATTAGACTAGACAGAACAGCCTGCAAGTTGGCTAAGTCCTAGGTCAAAATCTTTAGCTTGGTATTCAACATAGCTATGGACCAGCAATTATTAATCGCATCCCCTTCATTTTTATTCTTGCAAAGTGATGTCCCGGAAAGGGATATATTTGATCGAAGTAGGTAAGTGGTTTTGGTTACTGTAACCAAGTTTTACACGGTAGCAGTAATCGACTGTTACTAGTCGCAGTCGCAGGTAATAGTGTAGACCAATAGGATAGCCAATGGCGTTGTCCAATGGGCGTCGTCATAGACTTAAACTCTATCGTAGCTACACGTCCGTCGGTATTTATGACGGACACCAACCAATCATATTCCAGTGAAGGGGCACTCAGGTGGTTGCATATTCTATTATATCACAAAGCAACTTGATCGCACCTCTGGTGAAGCGCTAAGGAATATTCCCTTTCTTCATCCCTTGGTTAAAGACCAATGCCAGCAAAAGTATAAACACGTGAAATTGCCTCAAATACATCTCATAGAGAAGACCATTAATACCCTGAGTTTCCTCTGCCAACACACTTAAACGAATCCCAGATTTCTGCCTCTGTTATCAAACCCTCTCACCCAGCCTTGAGCTCAGCTATATAGATGTCAAACTGAGCCGGGCTCATACTGGGATCCCAAGTAAAAGATCCTGAAAATAAGATTGGAAAGCCTTACATATGCCATCATTTGTAGTCATAGTATGCCTATCCAGCAATGCAACGCTAGCTATACTCCGAACTTCTCCAGTTTGCAATTCAGCGGCCATATTTGTTACCTCAGGATATATCATTTTTAATCTAACTCTAACTACTAGAGTAATACTGGATCTGACAGGCAATTAATCATAGCATCTCTCTCCAAATAATCCTCATAAAAACGACCCACCCTAGCGGCGTGTGGGAACTAACATATCAAGATATACACAAACTGCTTGATGAATTCATCATAAACTGACGAAAACATTAAGATAAGAACGCCACATGACTCGAGTTCAAGTTGCATTCTCTCGGCCTAGCCGCGTTTAACTCCCTTTGTCGCGTTAATTACCGGTGACAACTGATTACCGGATTCATTTGTACAAAAATTGTTTTTATATTTTTATATTTGAATGTATTTTTCAAATATAACTCTAAGACAGACATACTATAGAAATATTGTTCAACTAGCAGCATGGCCCGTCGTTGCCCGTGCTTGATTCAAAAATCGTCCGACTCATACAGCAATCGCTATCACTTGACTTAACATATTTTTGCCCTTCCTTGCCTTTAAAGGAGTGCCCTTTGACGTTCTGATGTTGCTACATGCCTTACTTCTTGCCTATCTCACACTGCGAATTTTTTCTAAGCTCTATACTAAACATTAAATATGTTACGAAAAAAGAACTAACCAAAGTGAACACAAAACAATCAGCTTTAAAAAAGGAATCTTAACTGAATAAAAAAAGAATGTTCACAACAAATACTTTTTCACACCCAACCCAGTTCTGCGGAATCAGAATCAACGTTGAGTTTAAGCAAGCGAATGGGCCAATTGGAGTAAAGTGCCATGCAGATTTAAATTTTCCCACTTGTGACGAATGCTCCTATCGATTTTTGCATTTGTGTCAGTCAGCTGTTGGCTCTCACGCTGGGCAATAGAATCTTCCTTGCCTATTCGTGGCAGCCAGCTATTGGTTCTCACTCTGGCCAGTACAAAGTGGCTGCAAACTATATGAAAACTGCCGTAGACGCAGGAGAAAATCGATTATTTCCACTATCGATGGGAGTTGGGAAATGCAAAGTCGGTCTTGGCCTTCCCGCTAACTTGGAGTATGTACATGTAAATTGTGGTGCAAATCTGTCGAAAATTGCGTCCGTGCATTAGTTACACACACACACACACACACACACACACACACACACACACACACACACACACACACACACACACACACATCCTGCCTTTTATAAATAGAGACACTGTGTCCTCTTTCCTTTCTTTTTCATTACTTAGATCTCGCACATCTGGAATTACGATTATTATTAATACAATTGTTTTGTTTTATTTAATTTCTGGTCTGTACACATTTCTTTCCATAGACCTACGGTTAAAAATCGCATCATGAATTTTTCACTGACCAATTAAAAAAAAAAGAAAAAAATATTATATAGATAAAGCCCTTCGTAAGTTGAGCTTTAATCTTGAGAACAATTTTCCATATTTCTTTAAGGCATGGGCTTCCAGGAAACTCACCAATAAGTCTATTGGGATCTTTTACTACCAATCCGAGGGCTTCAGTTACAACATGGATTGTTGATGTTCCCATGTGCCACATTTTTGAAATTTCGATTTCAAGGTCCTTGTATTTTGTTAGGTATCTTCAAAGATACATTGCCGTCTGCAAGAACTGCCATATCAATAAGGAGGCAGATTTTGTCTTTGCCGTCTCTAATCACGATGTCAGGGCGATTAGCTTAGATTATTATTAATTTTATATTATTTTAGGACACATGGCAGAGTGTATAAAGGCGTTGGTTAGATCCAGTGACAGGACCCAAAGAGTATTAGTCTTCCCATTTTTTCTTTGTAATTTTATTTAACTAAGTTGTTTTGATTTCTTTTTTACTCATTTGGCGTCGATAGTATTTGCTTCGTTTTTTGTTGGTAGGATTTCTGGTATATTAGGCTGTTTCTTGATGAGTCTAGCTACTTTGTTGATGGAGTGTATTTTACTATTTGTAGGAGTGGGTCATTGGGTTTTGTGAGGTATGCTTCCGATCCGATTGTTGTAATTTTTACAGTTAGTTCAAGTTGGATTAGACCGCGGCTTCCTAAAGCTCTTGGTACGTACAGCCTATCAGCATCTGGTGTTGCATTCTCATTTAGGTAAACATTTTTCTGGACTTGATGTTCTATCCTTCATTGTCATTCAACTTCCATTTAATAATGTTGAAGCTGTATGTTACTGCGGGTAGAGCTAAAGTGTTGATCGCCTTCATCTTGGCCTCATTTAGTTTGCTTTTTAGTATAAGAATTGCTCTTCTATTATATTCTTTTCGAATTTTCTTCTTCATAATTGAATGTTTTATTCCGTCTCCTTTATTAATTTCGAAGTAATTGTATGTATCATCTTAGTGTCGTTCCTTTATGTTGATTGATCTCGGTGTTAAAGACACTATTGCATTTTTTTAGATTTACTATAGTCTTCCAGTGTTTCAGACTCTACGGTATGAATTTGACCGTTGTGTAGTATATTCACTATATTTATAGGCTCGTCTCTATCCATGACTGTGTTACACTGTCGAACGCCTTTCTGTAGTCGGTGCATGATAACCCCCTCTTTTACATCCCTTCTGTTTTGCTGGGTGTAAATTGTTTTTCTCAATGAAGTTATATGTTCTCTCGGCCTTGATAGATTTGAGGATCTTGTACCTTATTGGTAGGCAGGTGATGGGCCTATAGTTCTTCAGGTTCTGCGTCATTCTGTATTGGAGAATAGGTATGTTACTTCTCAAGTGAGCTGTTCGGGATATTTTTCTGGGTTTATAATTATGGCATTGTATGCCCGGGCGAGGTCTTGCTGGGTGCTACATTTTTTATCCAAAAATTGGCTATCCGGTCTATTCCTGGTGCTTTTTATTATTATTATTATTATTATTATTATTATTATTATTATTATTGTTACGCAGTTGTTTCAATAATACTGATATCCACCCATTTTGACACTTTACTGTGTAGGTCGTTCCTGTTTTTGCTCGATCTACGTAGATCTTTCATTTTGCATTTTGCAGTTTTACACATTTAGAACAGAACACCACGACTACCCGAATAATAGGTAGGTGATTTATCTCTATTTTATTTTTCCCAGTTTTCATTACTTGGCATCTTCTTGTTTTCTAGAATAACCTGTTTCTGTTTTCATAACGCCTGAAGTAATTTTTCGTCTTTGGCTGTAATAAAAAACAAAAACATATGCCTGTTAAAATAAAAAAAAATGGAGCTCTCTGTTGATGAGTTTTAATAATTAATATTACTAGGATCAGCCCGGATTATATACCAACGAAGCGATTACCTATATATATATATATATATATATATATATATATATATATATATATATATATATCGTTCTTTCTTGGATATTAACTTCTCGCCTTGAAAGACTACTGGTTGGAACATATACATGCCTACTTATTAGTTGGAGATCCCAGGCAACTCTTAACACAATTTACTGAGAACTGAAACGAAAATCTCTTGGGCTCAAACAAAAGAGATTGCACTTCGTCGGCCACTGTCGGCAATGCAGGACCCAACAGTGTGGAAAGGAATTGTCAGTGGAGTTGTGACCAACCATAGGGTTGATGATGATGGCAATGATATATATATATATATATATATATATATATATATATATACGGTTTCTGACAGGAAAATGAGTGCAGGTTATACATATATCACCTGCACTCATTTTTGCTGTCAGAATATATATATATATATATATATATATATATATATATATATATATGTGTGTGTGTGTGTGTAAGTGTGTTTGTGTGTATTCCTCTGCGAAAATTATTGCCGACTTAAATCATTTTAAATGGATTTATTGTCACTCCTGAATTTATAATTATTTTCTGAACTTTTGCACATTTTTTGTATTAAAAAGATATCTATCTATCTATCTATCTATCTATCTCCCTCTCCCTCTCTCTCTCTCTCTCTCTCTCTATATATATATATATATATATATATATATATATATATACATATATGTGTGTGTGTGTGTTTCTGTGCGTGTTTCTGTCGGTGTGTCTGTGTCTCTGTCGGTGTGTCTCTGTGTTTGTGTGTCTTTGTGTGTTTTTGTGTGTGTGTATGTCTCTGTTGGTTGTATCTTTGTCTGTGTTTGTGTGCGTGTGTAAGTGCGCTTTCCTGGTATGTGGTTATTGTCCGGTTTTGATATTTAGCGTCTCAAATAGTCCTTGTTTTCACCCCAGAGTTCTGCAGACAATGATGGGTCAGAGATTATCTACACCTCACACTCTTTCGCTTGTGATGGGCATCGATCATGTAATATTTTCGTCCTATTAGGGTTTGAGGTTAGTTAGAAAATTCTTGTTGTTGTTCATTTTCTTGTTGTTGTTGTTCTTCTTCTTCTTCACCTTTTCTTCTTCTCTGTCCGCACCATTTTCTTTCTTTTGTCTTCATTTTATAATTTTTGGATCCACTTTCTTCTTCTTCTTCTTCTTCTTCTTATTATTATTATTATTATTATTATTATTATAAAATCTGTAACTCATACAATTTAAATAACTAAATAAATAATCTATATATTGAAATAAAATTAAAAAAAAAATGCCTGTAAAATATTTTTACTGGAAGCCTTTTTGCATGCGTTTTAAATCATTTTAGATGGATTTATTTTCACTTTTGATTTTAAAATCATTTTCTAAAATTTTTGCCCATATTTGCATTAAACACAAAATGTACAATTTGTGAAAACTCTGTTTCTTTCCTGTGTGGATTGATTTTCTTCTTTGTTCACATTTCTCGAGATTACTCACTTCTTCCTGGAGAATCGATAAAGGGAAGAAATATATATATATATATATATATATATATATATATATATATATATATATATATATATATATTCAGAATTAGAGAGAAAATATGTTTAAATGCATTGAATAAGTTCTATTAAGTGCAATGAAAACTGTACCACACACCTATATATATATATATATATATATATATATATATATATATATATATATATATATATATACACAGGTCTATGTATGTGTGTCATTGCACATACATCCCCAGGCCCAGGAGTGTTGCTGTGCGCATTTGAGCATTATTCTGTGTGTATGTGTGTGTCAAAATATGAATATACATTTTTAATTCTTCTACAAATAAATATTTCTCGTTACTTACTTATACAGAAATATATATATATATATATATGTGTGTGTGTGTGTGTGTGTGTGTGTACGTGCATGTGTGTGCGCCTCCTTCATTTTTCACTTTC